>JXCR01137505.1:0-29779 GCA_002079205.1 Phalaenopsis hybrid cultivar | reverse complement strand
ACGTCATACTTTCCTTAGTTTATTTGATCGAGCCTCATCCTCAATTCTTGTGTTTATCCTTCGGGATAGATACAGGATTTGAGGTACAATGCTCTTTCATTTTAAACAATAAAAAATATGGGGTTAGTTTGATTTCATACTTCAATATCCTTCAAAGCGGGCGGCGGGATTTTAATTCCAGCAACCGACAGCTTCTTACGGGCAACCCCACAAACCAACCAAAAAAAATNAGGATTTGAGGTACAGTGCTCTTTCATTTTAAACTATGAAAAAAATGAGGTCAGTTTGATTTCATACTTCAATGTCCTTTCAAAGCGGGCGACGAGATTTCAATTCCAGCGACCGACAGGTTCTTACGGGCAACACCACAAACCAATCCGAAATAACGCCGACAGAAGTATCGAAGTGAATCGAGTTTGAGCCATCACATTGACAAGCTGAATCGTCAAACTCAACTCTTCTCTTTTGATGGAACCATCTTAATCTAATCAAATCAAAGAAAATTTCCAAAAATTACTTCTAATATGTAAATAATGGCTTCCAATGGTAATTCAAAGAGTTTAATATTAAGATCCATGAATTTCTTCCAAGATTTTCATCACATTTTCAAATTATTGGGTTTCCTCTATGTGGAAGAAATACATGGTTAAAATCAAATATATTTAGCTTGGAGTGAAGCTCTTACCTAAAGAAGATCAAATCTGATGTCAAAAAGCCTTAAAATCGTCTCCCAATCCAAGATCTATCAAGCTCTAATTCGAAAATGGTGTTTTTAAGAGGAAGGGGATGATGAATAGTCGCGGTTAACCGGTCAAAATCGATGTTAAAGAGGTATTTTCACGATCTCGCCGACGGCGGGGTCGATGGCGCCGTCGGCGTGCTCTATTGTATTTTTTAACTCAAGTCTCAGGAAATTCCCACCGTCGGCGGCGTCGAGGGCGCCGTCGGCGGGCTCTATTGATTTTGTCCAAATTCCTTATTTTTAAAATTTTGATCAATTCTAAGCCTAAACGACATTCGTTTAATCTTTATAAACATAATTTTAAATAGTTAATTGATGTACTTAACACATATAGACTTTCACAAAACAAAACATCACATTTATATATAAATTCCAAAAGATACAATAAATGTTACATAACACACCTAAATTAGGTATTTTCTCAAACTCAATACATTAATTCAGCGTGATAATCCAAGCCACAACACTCAAAACACTGAAAACAAAACATTTTATGCTTAGTCTCAACTATACATAGATCTTTAAGCATAATTCTAAAGAAAAACAAATATAAAGTTCAAATCTAAACACACAAACATAAATGCAACATATGAGATCTATTACTCGTCAGATTCTGTGCTCGTGTCTCCTCTGAGATCTCCCATTGATTGCACATGGATGAAAAGGTTGTAGAAGGGTCGGAATAGAAATTCTTCAGTTGAATCTTCCTCAATTAATTTCATCCTCTTCATCAATCGTATCAAGCTATCATTTAAACATCCCGAATGATCGAAATGTTCTTTCATCCTCCAGTCTAAATGATCAAAGAAATCGAAGATATTATTAATTGCATCCATCACATTTTGTACCTCCTTTTCCAATTTCTTAAGTCGGCCCAGGATCACCAAAGACTTAGCAGGGACTAAGGGTTGTACTGGCAGAGAATTCTGAGAAGATTGATCAACTATCATAGCCATGTCATTTTCATCTTCAAATGATGGGAATGTTTCAGTTGGATCCAAAGGTTTCCAACGTAGCAGTACCTTTTCCTAATTTTCATAGGATACTTGAGACTGGCTGCAAAGTGAGAAAATTGTTGAAGGGTGTCCAAGCCCATAAGTTGATCCGTGAACGATCAGACCAAAAACTGACTTCACAATTATAGATCAAATATTGATCAGCAGCCCCCTTTGGATGCAGTAAATCAAAATGGCACTTTCCTTAGAAATCTTACCAACCTTCATTGTCGGTAATAGTTTCATAGAAATGAAGAAGTGCCAGTGTTTAGAGATGGGATTCAAAAGTGTTGAAGAAAAACTAACATACCCGTTGTCTCGCATTTCCCAATCATCAGTTTCGTCCGTCAAATACTAGTAAATTTCATTCATCTGGTCTCTGGTTGGGACGAAATTAGAATAGTGGCTGACAGGAACATTCTCTATCATATATAACTCGTTGATTCTTGAAGGAGTGAAAGTAATCCATCTTCCTCGTACATAAACAACTCCTTGATTAATTCCACGTAAATTTGCATAAAATTCTTTTACCACAAGAACTACCATGGCGGCAGTAGTGTAGCACAACACTTCTGGTCATCGGGGAGTTTTCTTCGTATTTGGGGAGAAAATATGAACTAGAGTTCAAAATTTTGAGTTTAAAAAGACTATTCCCGACCAAAAAATGTCAAAAACCGCTCATCAGACACAAAAAACCATTTCTTACTCGTCTCGCCGTCGGCGGCGTCAAGGGCGTCGTCGGCGTGCTTCTGTATTAAATTTTGCTTGGACTCTTGGGAAAATCCCGCCGTCGGCACCGTCGGCACCTAAGGCAAAACTTTCACAGTTTCGCTCTAGTTCGAATGCGTCGTAATTTTTCTTTATGAATCCAATTTTTAAGATATTTCCAGGGTAAATAAGAGTAGTAGAGCTTAATACTACTATAAACTAGTAATAAATTCAAATAAAAACTACTATAATCGTAATAAAGATAAACATAAATATAAATATAAATATAAATATGGGTTATCTCCCATAAAGCGCTTGATTTAACGTCGTCAGCCCGACCTATTCAGTGTTCATTCTGGTTGACCTGATCATTAAAACCTCTTTAAATTTGGTCTTTTACCCTCAAAATACGGCTTTAATCTGTGTCCATTTCCCATAAAGCACTTGGTTTAACGTCGTCAGCCCGACCTATTCAGGTGTTATTCAGGTTGATTAGGGTTTCCTCCCATAAAGTGCTTGGTTTAACGTCGTCAGCCCAACCTATTCAGATATTATTTCAGTTGACTGATTATTAAAACCTCTTTAAAATTTGGTCTTTTACCCTCATAATATGGTTTTAATCTATGTCCATTGACTTTAAATTTATTTCCTATTTTCTGATCTTCAATTTCAATAGTTCCATAAGTGTAAACTTGAGTCACAGTAAATGGCCCTAACCAACGATAGTTCAGTTTCAACAGCTCCGTAAGTATAAACTCTAGTCACAGTAAAGGGTCCTAACCAACAAGACTTTAATTTCCTAAGGGAATAACTTCAATCTTGAAAGCAAAACTTCTTGTCCTGGTTCAAAGTTCTTTTGGTTAATCTTCCGATCATGCCATAACCTTAGCTTTTCCTTATAAATTTTGTCATTATCATAAGATTCATTTCTTAATTCTTCCAATTCATTTAATTGTAACAATCTCTTCTTACCAGCATCTTTCAAATTATATTTGAATTCTTTAATCGCCCAATATGCTTTATGCTCCAATTCTACTGGTAAGAGACAAGTCTTTCCAAAAATCGGTCTGTAAGGAGTCATTTCAATAGGAGTTTTATAACTGGTCCTGTAAGCCCATAATGCTGTATCCAATCTAGTGGACCAATCTATTCTACTAGGGTTCACAATCTTTTCAAGTATTTCTTTAATCTCTCTATTAGAAACTTCAGCTAATCCACTGATTTGAGGGTGATAGGCAGTAGAGATTCTATGAATAATATTAAATTTTTCTGTCAATCTCTAAATATATTTATTCCTAAAATGGGATCCTTCATCAGTAATAATCATCTTAGGCATTCCGTATCTAGTGAAAATATTTTTCCTTAAAAATTTTGAAACACTTTTAGCGTCACAGCGAGGTAAAGCTTGTGCTTCAATCCACTTAAAAATGTAGTCTACCGCAATAATTATAAATAAGTTCCCAAATGAAGGAATAAATGGTCTCATAAACTCTAATCCCCAAACATCAATGATCTCAACTTCCAATATGAAATTTAGAGGCATTTCGTTTCTTCTAGATATATTGCCTACTTGTTGACATCGATCACAAGTTTTTATATATCTATAAACATCTCTAAATATAGTAGGCCAATAAAATCCGACTTGTAAAATTTTATAAGCAGTTTTATCGATCCCAAAATGTCCTCCAAATTCAGAATCATGATAATTTTGAATAATCAGTTCAGTTTCTTCATAAGGTACACATCTCCTCATAGTTAGATCCTTACATTGTTTATATAAATAAGGCTCATCCCAAATATATGCTTTCGCATCATGAAGGAATTTCTTTGTTGTTGCAATGTCAGCATAGGTGGCAAAATATCACTTACAATATAGTTAACAATATCAGGATACCCTGGTATTTTCCACACACTAATATTATAAAGTTGTTCAACAGGGAAACTGTAAGTAATTTCATTTTCAACATCAGATAATTCATGGTTTTCTAATCAGCAATTTGATTATCAGTTCCCTTTCTATCAATAACCACAAAATCAAATTCTTGCATCAATAGCAATTTGATTATCAGTTCCCTTTCTATCATAACTACAAGATCAAATTCTTGTATCAATAATATCCATCTAATCAACCTTGGTTTGGCATCATAAACTCAAGATCAAATTCTTGCATCAATAATATCCATCTAATCAACCTTGGTTTGGCATCTTTCTTTGCATCAAATATTTAATAGTTGAGTGATCAGTGTGCACAACACATTTAGCTCCAATTAAATAAGATCAAAATTTATCTAAAGAATATACGATAGCTAGTAGCTCTTTTTCAGTAACAGTAAAGCTAATTTGAGCATCATTAAGAGTCTTACTAGCGTAGTATATCACCTTAAAAATATTTTCATACCTTTGTCCAAGGNCTTGATCCTCAGAAGCAATAGGAATTTGATGGTAACTGGTATATCCATCTAAAAAGCAAAAATATTTGTGTCAAGCAATCTATCTACTATTTGCTAAAAAGGGTAAAGGGAAGCGATCTAAATATTTGTGCCCAGCAGGTCTATCTACTATTTGATCTAAAAAGGGTAAAGGGAAGTGATCTTTTCTGGTGGCAGAGTTTAATATTTTCTATAATCAATGCAAATACGCCACCCAATAACTTGTCTGATAGGTATTAATTCATTACTTTCTTTTGTTTCAATAGTCANGGATATATAATTCCAGTGGCTAACCATTTCAAAATTTCCTTCTTAACTACTTCTTTCATCATCGGATTTAATTTCATTTGTGGATCAACTCTTGGTTTATATTGTTCATCTAATATAATTTTGTGCATACAGATCGAATGACTGCAACTCTTGGTTTATATTTATAATTTTGTGCATACAGATCGAAGGACTGATTCCTTTAATATCAGCTAAGGTCCAACCAAATGCATCAGCGGATTTAATCTCCTTTGTGGATCAACTCTTGGTTTATATTGTTCATCTAATATAATCCTGTGCATACAGATTGAAGGACTGATTCCCTTAATATCAGCTAAGGTCCAACCAAAAGCTTTATTTTCTTTCATCATTGGGTTTAATCTCCTTTGTGGATCTACTCTTGGTTTATATTGTTCATCTAATATCATTATCATTGGGTTTAATCTCCTTTGTGGATCAATTCTTGGTTTATATTGTTCATCCAGTATAATTCTGATCGAAGGACTGATTCCCTTAATATCAGCTAAGGTCCAACCAAAAGCTTTTTTATATCTTTTTAATGTATCTAACGAAGGACTGATTCCTTTAATATCTGCTAAGGTCCAACCAAAAGCTCTCTTATATCTTTTTAATGAAGGACTGATTCCCTTAATATCAGTTAAGGTCCAACCAAAAGCTTTCTTATATCTTTTCAATGTATCTAACAATCTTTGCTCTTGTCAATCATTTAATTCTAAAGATATAATAACATGTAATGTAGATGAGTCTCCTAAAAACACATACTTCAAGTGGCTAGGCAATACTTTCATCTCAAGTTCAGGTGGTTTTATAATTGATGAAAATAGATTTTTATCGGCATTTTTCCTAATATCCAACATCTTAAATCTTTCCTGAACATAATCTAATTCTTCATTTTCTAATTTGTCCAGAATAACTTCGTCATTCTTTTCAAATTGTTCCTTCTCTACAAAATTTTCTTCTTCTTCAAAATGTTTTTTATCTTCAAAATGTTCTTTAAAATGTTTGTTCAATAGATATTCAATAATTTACATGTGAAAATATTCATTATCTCTTTCAACAGCAGGGTATTTCATTGATTTCGGATGTTCACTAATTTCCATGCGAAAACATTCATTATCTCTTTCAATAGCAGAGTATTTCATAGATTTCAAATGTTAAAAGTCACTTCTTGATCATTAACTCTCATAGTTAATTCTCCTTTTTGAACATCTACAAAAGTCACTTCTTGACATTAACTCTCATAGTTAATTCTCCTTTTTGAACATCTATCATAGTTTTTCCAGTAGCTAAAAATGTTCTCCCTAAAATAATAGGTATTTCTTAATCTTCCTCCATATCTAAAATAATGAAATCCACAGGAAAGATAAATTCATCGACTTTTACTTACACATCTTCTATAACTCCCTTAGGATATGTAACTGAACGATCCGCTAACTATAGAGTTAAAGAAGTAGGTGAGACTTCTCCTTATCCTAATCTTTTGAAAATTGATAGAGGCATAAGATTAATGTTGGCTCCCAAATCACTTAAAGATCTTCTATAATCACCAATAGGGCATAAGATTAATGCTGGCTCCCAAATCACATAAAGCTCTTCCATAAAATTTTTCAGCGATAGCACACGGTATAGTGAAACTACCTATCTTTTAATTTTTCAGGAAGCTTTTTTTGAATAATTGCACTACACTCTTTGCTAAGTGCAACAGTTTCATCATCCACAACTTCCTTTTCTTGTTCAGAATATCTTTCATAAATTTCACATAATTGGGCATTTGCTCTAAGGTTCAGAATATCTTTCATAAATTTCACATAATTGGGCATTTGCTCTAAAGCTTCTACGAAGATTAATTGCACTACACTCTTCGCTAAGTGCAACAGCCTCATTATCAATGAACTTCCTTTTCTTGTTCAAGAATATCTTTCATAAATTTCACATAATTGGGCATTTGCTCTAAAGCTTCTACGAAGGGAATTATACTATTAATTTCTTAAAAATTTCTAAAAAATTTAGAAAATTATTTATTCTATTTGTGTTGCTTCAATCTTTGAGGAAATGGTGGTGGAGATTTCTCCACAGTAATTTTCATTGGTGTAAATGGATACTCTAAATCTCGGTACTCATGATCCTTTTCTTTTTCGGCATCCACTTTCTCTTTTTTCATTTTTTGTTTCCTTTTGCACTCTTATTTCTAATTCTTTTCTACTTCGTAATTGTATCGCTTTGATTTGTTCTTTTCCTTGGTCTTTAGGATTTGGTTCCACAGTACTAGGAAAAGTTCCTAATGTTCGGTTACTAAGCGCAGTAACGATATGTCTCAATTGGAATATTCTTAATAGCAGCTCCTTGATTTTGTAATTGATTTCCTTGAATTTGTAATTGATTTCCTTGATTCTAAGAAAAAGTTCCTAATGTTCGGTTACTAAGCGCAGTAGCGATATGTCCCAATTGGTTTTCAATGAATAGCAGTTCCTTGATTTTATAATTGATTTCCTTGAATTTGTAATTGATTTCCTTGATTTTGCAATTGTTGGCCCATGTTTAATATCAACTCTTCCATAGACAACTTCTTCTCCTTAATTTGAGTATTGATGTTAAATCTTGGAGGATAAGAAGGTCTATAGTTAACATTTCCATGGTTGGATGAATTTCCTAATGGGTTCAATGGGTTGTTTGCCCATTATTGATTTATTGAAGAATTGATATTCCAATTAAAATTTGGATGATTCTTCCAACCTGGGTTATAATAATTTGAATAAGGATTGTTGGGTCTATTAATAGCATTTAAAGTCTCATATGAAAGTTGAACATCCACAAATTGCCAAGATGAATTCTCTTCCATCATAGGAGATGTTGGAGAATAATTCATCCCATAATATTCTAATTTTTTTGATATTGCAGCAATCTGTGAAGCTAACATAGATTTTGCATCAAAATCATGGATACTAACTACTCTTTTAGGATTTACCCGTTCAAAGGGCCATTAAAAATTGTTGGTAGCCATCTCTTCTATTAATGAATAAGTCTCATCAAAAGGTTGTGACATTAAAGAACCACCAATCACAGCATCTATAATCCACAAGTTGGCATAGGGGTTTGATAATTTTTTAAAAATCTTTAATAAAACGCCTGTAAAATCCAACATGANTTGTTTATGAATTAATATAAGTTTGTTTGTGTGAAAATTTATGTTATTTTTAGCCTTGAATTGAAATAGTTAATATGGAGAATTTTGAGAGAGAGGGGAGTTATAAAAAGTTAAAAATAGTCATTTAAGTGCTGTGAGACCATTTAGGGGTGGTTTACTTAGGCAAATAGTACATTTTACTTTAATTTGAAAATTTTGAAAATCGTAAACTGGCGTCTAGGCGCCACTTCTCGCACTAAGTGCAAGCCAACTCGAAAGGTTGTATGAATGAGAGGAGACCAATTCAGAAGTTAAAATTTGTGGTGAGAACATGTAAGAATCGGGTTGGTATTGTCTCAGTCAATAATTGGAAAGAATCACATGAGGTTGTATGAATGAGAATGTAGTTCATATGATTGAGTGCAAATAAATAGAAAAATATTCATTGAAGGGTGTTGAGCTAGAGGACTTTAAAGTGGCAGGTTAAAGCTCTCAACTTGGTTTATTATTTTAGGTTCTGATACAGATGTTAGCCCCCATATGTAGGGAATCGAGGGAACTCCAGAGTGAGAGCTAATATCTTCTCTACCTCGCTGGTCTTCAGAACTATTCAAACTTTAAATTAGCATATGTTCTTTATACCATCTTTAGCAAGGGTAAAGAATATTATTGCTCATATTTGACACAACACAATACGCATACTTCCACAATATTATTCCTATACTTATTTCTAATTCATGATAGTGAGAAAGATATTTTCATATTTAGTGTTTTTCTTCTACAAAAACTCAAGTTATCTTTTTAAGTTTGTTTTGCTTTTATCAAAATAAAAAAATTACCAAAAATATTTAAACTTTATTTACTGCGAAAGTGTCTTTAATTTAAATAATTATCTTTTTAAAAATAGAAAGTTTTCCAAAAATTGCATATTGCATATCTTTCCTGCGGGTTCGATATTCAGGTCTTAATCAAAAAGTTTTATATTACTTGATAGCGATATGTATACTTGCGTAGTACCCAATATATATAAATTAAAAGTTAAATTCTTCTTTTTCTTCAAGATCAAGTTTTTGGTTTTGTTGCGAAAGAAAGATATATAAGTGAAAAAAATAATTAGAATTGTTGTTATACTGTTGTATATAAATAGTTATCGGGGATCACAGAGTCAGACTGGAACAATTCTCAGCAAATTTCAGAAATTTCTTTGCACTTTCAGTGTTAGAAAATATACACTTTATGTTGTTTGTTACAGTCATCCGAATAAACATTAAGCTTAACATGTTTGATTTTTCTCAAGCTTTGTTGAAAAATATTTGCTCAGCACTGCTAGAATCAGTAAGAGCAGAAAGTTTCTCAGTTGTGAGTGTCAAATCAAGATTAAGGACACCAAGGTGAAACTAGACTTGCTCATATCATTAAGAGAAATTAATCCCATTGAAATTTTGAATAGATGTAGCTTGTGAATGAAGAGAAACATGAGTAGTTATTGCAAATAAATAAAACATGCTCGTACATTAATGCTTCAAACATTAAACTTACATAGATATTCTTATAAAATTAGTTTAAAATAATAATTATAATAATAATAGGGTATTGAAATCACATTTGGTGATATAACAATACACAATAATAAGCATAATTGATGTTTGACTTAAATTTAATATAATTGGTAATTATTTATACTCAAAGTACACATGTCTATTATATTTGAATATATAAACATATCTTAACTTACTAAGTATATAAATAGACTACAATTATATTCAAAGATTATAAATTAAATGATCAACCTCTATATGATTTAGAAATATTTTATAATCAATGAATTTTAATATTTTTGTAACATAATGTTAAATTATTTCATAACAAGCATCACATACTCGTGAGTAATTGAATTTATTTAATTTGACGTCTATTAAACTTATTAATTTGGTCACTTCGGTGATTAACTAATTAAACATAACATCGACATCAAATAATAAATAATCTCAATCACATCAACTTACTTTAGTATTAGTGATCTAATTCAAAATCTAATTCACAGCAAAAATTTAATACAATTAACATATATAAAATTATTTGAAAAATCATAAATTTAGTAATCAAGGCTCTGATACTACGTTAGAAATTCATGTTTGAACTTTATGATATAAATTTTAAAAATACATAATGACTAAGATTTTTTAAATTCATGTTTTTTATATATCAATAATAAAGTAATACATACTTGTATCCATGATGATAAGATTTTATCTTGAAAAGAATTGATCTTGAAGAGTTGGAGTTTCTCTCTCTAATCCTTTGAAACTTCATGTAATTTTTGTTTGAGGGAAATATACTGGGTGTATTAAGAAGAGAGATGACACATTCTTTGAATTATGCTATATTTAACCATAATCCATCAAGGAGGTTAGCATGCAATAGGATTTATGATAATTTAATAAATTATTTATTTTTATTATTAAAATCAACCATATTCACTTTAGAGATTACATGAGTTAGAAAAATAAATATCATAAATTATCCTAAGTTATTGCATAAATTATGAGTTAAGAAAATTAATAACTTAAATTACATGAGTTAGAAAAATAAATATCATAAATTATGACATACGTTATTAGTTAAGAAAATAAATAACTTAAAATAACATAAGTTATCCTGAGTTATAAAAATAAATAATTTAAGTTATCATTTATTAGGACATAAGTTATGAATTAAAAAAAAAGAAATAATTTAAGTTATTAAAATAAATCTCATAAACTATTAAAATAAGCCATAAATAAAAATTTTGCATTAATATGTTCATTTTATTTCCAATGAATAAGATGGCACATGTGATGTGATTATTTATTTATGTTTACATTATACCATTATTGAAACAATTTTATGCGACACGTCAACCGAACGTCAACCGTGTTTTAAGTAAGTTGGCTAGCATAATCTAAATGTTTGATGGCACGATGAAAGTAGAAAGTACAACCAGGCAAAAGAAAAACACTAGCTTCACCCCTCCAATTTGAGGAAAAAATAATAGACGTATAGCCTATCCTAGACTATAAGCTGCTATTCCTAAATGTCTAAAAGACTTCAGCTCCAACGAAATCCTAGAGGCTACATGTATGGGGGGAATTTCAACAATAAATAAAATATGAATTAAAATAAATGAATTAGCAACTATTAAAAAAAAATTAAAATTCAACATCATTACCATTTGAAATGGCGACAAATGTTCACGTGGCATTCTGTCTTTAGCAACCACCTTTAAAGCAATATTTAAGGAAAAAAAAAATTCGGAAAATTGTTTGAGGAAATTTATATAATTTTTTTAACAGAAAAATTGGGTTATCAAAATAAATTTTTTTATTTAAAAATGTAAGAAAATCATTCTATAAAAACCATTCGACGATGTAGTTTTATTTAATCTATTTCAATTAAACTTTTAAAATAAGAGAAATTTTTAAAATAAAAGAGGTAATTTTAAGGAGAGTTTGCCGTTTTAAGTCAAATATGGTAAACTATTTTAAATAGTGACCTTCACGTGGACATTTGATTATTATATAAGAAACAATTAGTTGTCATCGTTATGCTTGAAATATTTTAAATTTCATGAGAAATAATTTTAAATAGAAAGAAATTTTTTTATAATCCCACTCACGAATCTTAAAAATCCTACTCAATAAATTTCCATGCGTGCATACTTACTTGTAAATGACAATTCTAAAGGTAATTTATGAGATTTACAAGAAAAGGCTGTGCCTATATTATTTTATTTAATAAATTTTAAATATTAACGTGAAATTTTCATTATTGATAAAATGAGATTGAGAATTACCAAATATTTTGAGAAAGAATTACAGCATATAGTAAAAATAATCAATACATAAAAATTTTATATAATCAAATAGAATCTTAGTTTATCTCGATTATATATATTTAATTTAAATGGTGTTGAATTTTGAATTGTCATGTTGATGATGCCCGAAACATAGAGTATAGGACTAAGGGAGAGGAAAAAAGCAAGAGGAAAAGAGAGAGAGAAAGGAGTGACACAACGACTGCCCCCTATGGGGCAAGGTAGGGGAAATCCATTTAGGCTTTCTAATCATTTAGACATTACTCTCCACTTCTCAAGTAACAATTGTTTTCAATAAATAAAATTGCCCCTTACATGAAAAAGATCCTCGCACTTTTAGCTTATAGGGAGATATAGTAAATTACACCATTGCCCCGAGAAGAAGCAAGTCATTAAGCTAAGTAATTATGCTCCCAGGAGTTAATGGTTTTCGAAGGCAACTTTTGTATATCTGACATCCTTTCACTATTGGATTCACCCGATGAGGTGGCTAGTCGGTCAACTAGGGTAGCCAAACGAAAGAATTTTTTTACCATCAGCATATTTTGGAAATAAAAAAATACACCCAAGTTTCTTACTTATTGGAAGCAAAGTTGCAATAATAACAAGAGACTTAAAATGTAAGGAAAAATAATACTTATTTTCACATGATGATAGTGACGAATATTGGTGTTGGTTGATTTGTTGGCCTCAGAGAGTAGTTGTTGATACCCTCACTCCAGAAGATAGTTGTTGATTTGTTCGCCCAGGTGGTAGTTATTAATTCGCTCGACCAGTGGAGGAGTTGTTGGTTTGCTCGCCCTGAATGAGAATCCTTGATTCATTCACCCTGGAGGAGAGTCTTTGATTCACTTGTCCAGGAGAAAAGTCCTTCATTAGCTCATTGCAAAGGGAAGTCTTTGATTAGCTTTCCCCGGAGCGGGGTTATTTATTCGCTCGCCTCATATGGGAGTTGCAGATTAGCTTGCCCTGGTGGGAAGTCTTTGATTCACTCGCCGAAGAGGGGAATCTCTGATTCGCTCACCCCAGAGGGGTCTTGTGGATTCTCACACCTCAGGGGGAGTCTTTAATTTATTCGATGGGTTCAAAATTTTTGAGTGTAGGCTCAACTACAAATACCTATGAACTCTTCGAGTTTCTCTGTGTGACCTAAAAAAAACATAATTAGAGGTTTTTATACAGTTATTTCAGAAAAAAGAAGAAATATCAAAGTTGGTTATTTTGCTCACCCGAAATTTTCAGTGCATCGATATTTCAATCATTTAGAATTTTCGGCTATCCCGATTTGAGATGACCAGCCCAAAGCACAGAACAGGCTAGAGGCAAGTTATCGGTCGAAAGTAAGTGATCAGTCGGAGCTGAATAGATCAGCGGTCAACCGGATGTAGTTGATCGCTAGAGGGGGGGGGACTTACTAGAAATAAACAAATTAAATTTTTTTTATGTAAATACATAAACATATAAGAATAGAATGCTATATATGTAAGATTTTCCTGATAACTTGGTTCTGTTTAGTTGGTGGGCATTCGTCTATGCATGGGATGCAGGTTCATTCCCCGCTTGTTCATGAATAAATTTATTTTCCTTTCATTTGGGCTTGATAAGACATTTAAAATTTGTTAAGGTGGTCCAAATGGCAATTTGAAGTTCTACATTCTTCAATCCCCTCCAACAGCCTTCAGCATGCTCACCCGCTGACATTCTCAAATCCCAGCAGGACCAATTCCAAGTAAGCCACCTTTTCGCATTATGCCTTTCTACCAATGCTCCAAAGTCCACCCAATGCCAGTGCCATGAGGATGCTAACATGTGAGCATGATTTCAATGTGTGGAGATGATATTGAACTCCACCCAAGTGTTTGGTCATCGAGAAGTAAATGCAGTTGTCACCGGCAGTCGACACACACCAACTTTGGTCCCTCCAAAGACAGAAACGTCTGACAAGCAAAAATTGGCTGTGTGGGAGAGTTGGCAACCAGTTAAACGACATCAATGTAGAGAAAAAATCCAATCCCTCCAGATCTAAATATCCGTGGAGTTTTCTGGAGATCTTTGGCAATGATGAAGAAATGGGATGATTATAAAGTTTGTGCGAGTTTCCCTTGATCGTTGCTTGGAGTGTCTCTGTGAACAATTTTCCTTGATGTTGCGCATCTTTTTATCATTAGCATGTTCCAAAATCACTGCACCTTTTAGAAAAATTGATCCATATTTTCCATGTTGACCATGTCTAATCATAGAGCGTAGAGTCCAAGGGAGAGGAAAATAATAAGAGAGAGGTAGAAAGAGAGAGGGAGAGAGGAGTGCCATAGTGAATGCCCCTAGCGGGGCAAACTGCCAGTGTTTTCTTGGCTCTCGAACCCATTTTATTTATAGAAAATAATTGTTATAAGAGAAGGAGAGAGTAATGCATAAATAATAAGAAAGCTTAAATGGCTTCCCCCTTGCATAAAAAAGATCTTCCTTTTTATAGCACAAAGAGAGATTAAGTAAAGATCTAGTAAATTGCACAATTTTCTTAGGTGTTACAAGTCATTAAGCTCCGAGGAGTTACAAGTAAATATGCTCATAGGATTATCAAGTAATTATTCTCCTGAGACGTATAAGTAAGTATACTCCTAGGAGTTATAAGTAATTATGCTCCAGGGAGTTACTGGTTTTCATTGAAACTATTGTATACCTAACATTTAGTCATTATTGGGTCCACCTGGTGAGGTGGCTAGTCGGTCGACATGCATACCCAGTCGGATGATATGGTATGGCCAACTGATTACTTCCACTATCAAGATTCTTTGAACATATGTAAAATTTAAAGGATGTGTGTTTAATCACATTTTTGGATGTTGGATATGGATTTCTCATATTGACCATGCCCAAGGCATAGAGCATAAGGACAAAGGGAGAGGAAAATAGTGTGATAGGGAGAAAGGAGTGACATAGCGACTACCCATTGTGGAGCCAATTGGGGGTGTTTTCTATGTTCTCATACCCATTTTATTTATTGCAAAGGATTATTACAAGAGAAGGGTGATGCGTAAAAAAGAATGTTAAATTTTATTTATTATTTGCACATGTTTATGGATAAAATTGCACTTTAAATAAAAATATTTTTATATTTTTCTTGCAAGTGCAGCAGGTATTAGGAGTGAGGCAAAGTGGAGAAGAAAAGGAGCAATAAGGAGGTGACTAGGAGCTATGGAGGACACGGGAGACCAAAGCCTTAACACTTAGATTCTTGGGTGCCTAGGCGCCAGTCTCATGCTTGGAACCCAAGAGGCTGGCGCATAGGTTCCAACAAGTGGAAGCCAAGGAACTTCTGCCCTAGCGCCTTGGCGCTAGTATTTTGGGCGCCTAGGCTCCCATATTAAAAACGCAGATAAAGAGTCTAGTGTATATGCGTCAACAACTTCCTGTGCAGTTTTTAGCAGTTGTTCCACACCATGTTGGGGGTTATTCATCCCAATGAAGGAAACTTTGGTGAGGAAATAGAGTCTTCCATTCAGTTTTTGGTCAGTCTTTAGTTGTAGGAGAATAAGGGTAGGATTACTTGAGTAATTGGTGAGTAATTTTAGTTAAATTGTAAGGAAAGTTCTTATCAGAAGAAAAGGAGAAAGAAATACTTAGAGGAGCATTACCAAAGTTTTGTAAGGAGTAGAAAAGCTAAGCAATGTTTACTCTTGTATTTGTATTTTTACCAAACACAATTCTATAGTGGATTTACTTGCTTTCAAAGATGATTTTCCTTGTTTTCTCAAGGCTTTATGATTAAAATTTTTACCTTTCCCTTATGGTGATAAAGTAGGTAGTGTAGAGTTGAAGGAACACTTTTAAAATTATTTTAAAAATTATTAATGTGACTTGTAAACTTCAAATCTTTATTTACTTTTCATTATGAACAAATGATTAGTTAAAATGTTTTGTGACCCATAATGACTTGGAAGAGCTATGGATGAATAATTAGGTTAGTCACGTTGAACAATTAGGTATGGTGCAAAGTACTCTACAAGTAGATGCAAATGATAAGAATATAATATTTGATAGATTTAAATTGGGGTTTAAGGAATTAAAACCAAGTTAACCAAATTTATTTATGCTCTTTAAGGAGGGTAAAGAAAAGAGTTTCTCCTATTTTTCACAAACCTCATTTATAATTTGTAGTTTTTCATTTTCTTCACTCCACATATATCATTACAAGGGAGGATAGCTTTACAACTTGATTGTCAGCAATACAAATCTATTTAGTAGAATTTTAGTAGGAGTACCTGATATTAGTTTATAAGTCAATATGATTAGTTAGCATAACTTCAAACTAATTTACTTCCAAGTGAAGAACAAGTTTAGTAGGCTAGAATTTTCCCAAAAACTTGAACACCTCATTCTCTGTGGTTTGATAATTTAGACTCAAAAGTCCCATATTACAAAAGTGATACATACACTTGCGCAAGGCCTTGAGTGCAAGTGCACTTGGACTTAAGTGAAAATCGCATCAAGTCTTTTTGGCGCTTTTGTCGGGGAGGAACGGTGTAGTTAAGTTAGGAGAATTATATTTGAACCATTTAGACATAGACATGGAAATCTGTATTATTTTTTTGTGTGATTGTTTTTTTTTTTTTGAAGAAGTAGAAGAAAAATTCTAATAATTTTATTTGTTCATTTGTTAGTGTGTTTTGTGGGAAACCTACTAATAGAGTTTTTAGTTAGTGAATGCATAGCTCAGGATCAATAGTCGCTTATGATTCACACCTAGGGATAAATATTAGTAGGATTAGAAAATAGTAAAGACTTTGCGAAATTTTAGAAGAAATAGTGAACAATCAACAAATCAACTTATCAAAACCATTTGATTTATAATTGATGTTGCACATTGCTCTTATTAAATGCCTTTGACCTGGTCAAGTGCAACCACTATGGAACCACCTCATGTCATCACATCACCAAAACACACACACACACACAAACAAATACACACAGATATGTATGTATATATGTATGCATGCATATGTATGTATGTACATGTGTGCATGTAAACTCTCCTACCATTTTCGTTATTGGTTTTAACTAATTTTTTTCTAGAATGATAAACAACTTGCAGGTTCTACATCAAAGATCTCAATTCTCACATAAATCTAAATTATTGTTAAACCATCTTGCCTATATAGATGACGCCGTTGTATTTTTTAATGCTAGCAAAGCTAATATGAAACTTATCTACAACATGCTGGAGAAACTTTAAAAGATATCTAGTATGGAATTTAATAAACTTAAGTGAAATAACTTTTTTTGGTAAATATGTGAAGAAGAAAGAAGGTAGTTGGATAGCTGCTTTCACTGGATGTCCTATTGCTAAGCTTCATATTAGATACCTTGGAGTTGATATACCAAGAGGAAGAAGGAGAAAAACAAAAATGGATGTTGTGGTGGAAAAAATTTTAAATAAAATCTAGGATTGGAAAAACATATTTCCATCCTTTGGTGATAGAATGACATTACTTAAATCTATGTTATACACAATCCCCCTTTATACTCTACAAGTACCAAAACTTAAGTCTTGCACTGAAACTAAGTTAGAAAAATTTAACAATAAATATTTTTTGGCTAGTGGCAACTCCAACAAAATTTGGGTGGGGTGGAAGAAACTTTATAAACCTGTTGCTGCAGAGGGTTAGGCTTTTAAGAGATGCACCACATTGATTATATTTATCAGATTGAACTTTGGTTTAGATTTAGAGGAGGTGAGTATTTATGGGCAAAAGTTATGCATTAGAAATATTATTTTCTTAACATCCTACAACAATTGAATGGAAAGTTGGGGAATTAAAATTTTGAAAAAATCGTCTAAAAGCTAGATCCTTGTCTTCTAATCGTGTTCATTGGGATGTTGGCAAGTTAAGATCTCCTTTTGGCATGTTGATTTATGATCTGGTTTTTGGTTGTTGATTCTAAGAAGATGGTGGTTTCTGATGTTTGATATGAAGGAAACTGGAATATTACTTTACTTAAGAAAATGATGGGGTGTAAAGTTGACTAAAAAGCCTAAATCCCAACAGATGTAACTAAAAAGGATATTATGCTCTTAAAATTCCCTAAGAACACCTCTATTTCTAAATTTCTATATACTGAGTTGCATCAATATGAGGATATAAATTGTGTGTCCAAAATTTGTGTAAGGCTTTGTCTACTTCTATGTCTTTCTTTATTTGGAGACTTCTCCATTATTTGTTACATTATGATGATTTAGTTAAGCTAAGAGGATTAAGATTAACATATAAATGTATTTTATGTAAGGAGGCATAGGAATATGTTGCATAGTTATATTTTAATTGCTCATTCTTTATGAAAAATCTGGAGGTATTTTGGGGTATGATTTCAGGTGATTATCCCTTCTATGTGGAGAGATATGATTGATTGTTGTGACACATAAAATGAGATTAAAAGTACACACCACTTTATGAAGATTTTTCTATATATAGTGATGTGGTTCATCTAGGTGGCAAGAAATAATGCAAATCATCAGGGTATTTGTAATTCTCCTATTTTAATTATTGTCAATATTTTAGACTATATACAAATGATCAAAAAGTTGTGCAAGTTTAAGGTTTCCTTTTATGAGGGAGCTCCCTTTCCTCGGCTTCCTAAGTTGGTGAATTGGAGTCCCCCTCCCCCTAATTGGTTAAAGCAAATATTGATGAAAGTTAGATGGGAGAGTAAAAGTGATTTGGAGGCCTATTTAGGGATGCTTAATCCACAAAAATTATATATTTTTTTAAGTACCCTTTGTATGTCTATTTTTGGTGATATTGGATTTTAAATAAGAGTATTTTTTTTGTTTTTGTTGTAGGTATTTCATTCTTAGGCATTTGGAGCAAAAATGGGCAAAAGAGCAAAAACAACCATTTTTGGGGTGGCGCATAATGCGCTAAAATTTAGAGCGCTGGCGCATGATGCGTCAGACAGAACTTTTTCAAATTAAGGTGATTTGAGATGAATTTTGCACAAATCTTCAAAGGGACATTTGTTCTAAGCACCTCATGGAGTGATTCAATGCATGTGGACACTTTGGAAGAGTTCGATTTAAAGGGATTGACTCTTGGATCAAAGAGGCACATCTTTTAAAATTCAAAGTTTAGACTTTTAAATTTTGGAGGGATTTGAGATTCTTTTGAGAAGAGTGAACCATCCAACAAAAGAGAACCTCTAGAGAAACTAGAAGGGGGGACTAAAAGTTAGAGAGAGAGAGGCGTGAGTTAGAGAGAGAAAGGAGGAGATTTTCTTCTAGGGCTGTAAGAGGAGAGGAAAAGTGAGAGATTTCTTCTTCATTACACTTCTAAGAGATCATTGGGAGAGATTGTAAAGAGAGAAAGACTTGGAGAGAACGTCTAAGGATTTGCTTGGGAAGAATTCTGAGATAAGTTGTATTTTTTTATTTCTTTTGTTTGTAAACTTGTTTTCATATATGAAATCTGTGTTTTATCATATCCTTCTCGTGAATTCTGAGTATTCTTCTTTATCCTTCCCCCTAATTTGAATAAATGGTTTTGTGAAGAATTGATTTTATTTTCTACGATTTTAAATATCAATAGTTTGTGATGGTTTGAACTCCGATCTTCATTTGTTTTTCGATCTAGCCAATTAAATTATTAAAATTTGTTGAGAATTATATGTTCTGAAAAGGGGATATGATTTCTACAACAAAGGTAGAATCACATTTGATTTCATTGGAGAGTATTTCATTCATGGAATTGGGTGCAAATTTATAGGTAAATATACTTTGATGGATGTAGAATTGGAAGATTTAAAGGTGACAGATTAGAAACTTCACTTTGGTTCTATTGATTGGAAACTGATTAGAGCATGTTAGCCCTCAGAGGAAGGAATAGTGGTAGCTCTGGAGTGACAGCAGGTATCCGCTCAGCCTAACCATAGAATTAGGAACCAAACTTTGGATTAGTCAATATTCTTTATAACACTCCGAAGAGGGCAGAGAATAGGATTGCTCCTATTTGACACAAAACAAATTTTGAATATATTTTACAAATGATTTCAATTTCTTCACAAGCCATATTTTCATTTTAACGGGGAAGAATGTTTTCTCATAATTGAACTTTTTGTCAACAAAAATCTTTATTTTATTTTAGCAATTTACTTTTGAAAGTTTAGCATTTTGTTTAATTTACTTGTCATAGTCATACATCTCCATAGTTAGTAGCATTTCACTTAAGTAGTTTAATTTCAAACTTAACAATTCACTTTGTTTTTATACTATAATAGAATATAAATAACTAGCTTATATATATTTCCAGCTTCTCTGTGGGATTGATATCTAAGACTTCATTAGAGCCCTATATTACTTGAGCGATACATACTTGTGTAGTATGTAAACAGAAATTAGGATTTTAATGAGATTTTTAAACATAAATTATTTTCATCAAAATTATATTATAGTTTGGGTTACATTGCATCATTATTATTAAGCTTAACAAAATCCCGCTGCATCAATGCTTATGCAAAATATCTTATTTATTTTGCTTCACTTGTTGTTGCCTCCTATCCTCTGGAAGCAAAATGTTGGATTGTTTTTTTTCGCTATGACTCTTGCATGTTTGGTTGGCTGGAACTTTTCATAGGTGGAGACTGATTCTCTTTCGTCGCTTCATTATATTCTAAAAAAATAAGAGCCAACTAGAAACATTGTACTTAGATTAAATAGGATTTTGAGCCATGTGGAAAATTAGAGGATGATTAGTGAATGTTCTTTCTTTTATAGGGAAGATAATAAACTGACACACTAGCTCTCTAAAATGGAGACTATAGGAATTACAGTGGAGACTAAACCACTAGAGGTACTGGAGATTTTGGTAAAAAAGGGAGCTTTTACAGTTTTCTCACATTAGATGCTAATTTTTTTAGGCTTTTGTCATGATTTCTTCATTTGTTATGGTTTACATGGGTATCCTGGTTTGGACTTTCACTATTATGTGAAGTATTTTACTTTTTATGTGAGTTCTTAGTGGATGGTGGATCGCTATGAGTGTGTACTTGAATTTTTTTTACTTTGGTGGTGGGATCCACTCATCTAAAAAATCTATAATCATTTATTAGGACCAATAAAATTACCTACTGGTTTCCTTAAAAAAATTTAAATGTATGTATGTAAGTTGGTATGTATGTTGGTCTGTTTGTATATATGTATATGTGTATCTATGTATGTGTGTGTGCATGCGCAGGTGAGTGCGTGTAGGAGTTAAGTCAAAAATTGAATTTTATAATATGTCTTGGATATCTTTCCTGGAGCTCCATTTGTCCTCCTTTCTTCATTTACTTGTCTTTTTTTTTCTTAAAGATTACATGACATTGAGTTCAAGAGCAAAGGAAGGGAGAAGGATTTTTAGTCATTTGATAGCAATTATTTTATGACTGCAGAAGCACAATCTCATATGAAGAACTTTTTTTGCGTTATAGGTTAAAACTAGAGTATGTTTATTTTAGTCTTGGTGGTTCAGTTGAACACATCATTGTAAAGTAGGCCAGGAAGAAATTCATAGTGAAACCAAACATTGTAGATATTTTAATAGTTTGTGAGTTTCATGCAAATGCTATTTTTCAAACTATGTTATCGATCAATATACTGCTAACCTAGATATTCTAATAGTTTGTGAGTTTCAGTTGAACACATCATTTCAAACTATGTTATAGAAGAAAGCCTTTGTAAGATGCAAGTGGGTCAACCAATGTAATGTAAAATTTGTCAAACTATGTTATCGATCAATATACTGCTAACCTTGATGATTAGCTTGATTATAATGATATTTTATGTTATTTTACAAAGCACGATTTTGCAGCCTAATGGGAGTGTCGGAAAGAAAACTATGTTCTTACATTGGAATCCAAAGCTTAGCATTTCTTCATTTCCATCATGAAGTTACCTAGATCACATGTGCGACAGATAACTAAAGACCAAGCTACATTAAATTAAGCAAAAAAAAAAGTATTTGATCATCAATGTAAGTTATGTTATTAGAAGCTTTATCTTTTATATGACTTATTGCATCACAACTACAAGTATTGGCCACTGATCCCTCATCTATGTTATATTGACTGTAAGAGCATTTGGAGATATGGGAGAGGAGCATATTTTTAATATTTAAGAAATCTACTACACATGAATATAGTTGAATAAAATCTAATTTAATTAATTGTGATATTAAAAAATTATATTTATCAATAAACAAGTTAAAATTAGATAATTATCTTTTAAACAATAATAAAAAATAATGAGAAATTATAATCGATTTAATTACATTTGGTATTCAAAATCATTAGTAAACTTATTAAAAATAGCTATCATAAATGTAAGGAAAAAAAAAAGAGAAAAAAATTATTAATACTCATGGTTCTTAAAGGAAAAATAATTATGAGCAAATGAGCATAAGATAGGAAAAAACTTGAAGATAAGTGTATATATAAAAATTTGGTACTTATTTTCCTTATAAACATAAATAATTCAAAATCTCATTAATATTTAGAGTACTACATTTGAATTGAGAAATATCAAATTACGCTTATATGATTAATAATGTAAAATCTTTATGTTTTCCTATTAATTAATATTTTTTTGTCAAAATTACACTCTAGGCACTTTTTTAACTTTCATTGAAAGAATATTAAATTTATGTAATAACTTATGATTTTATTAGTCTACATGGATTCATGAATTTTAGAGGTTTTTATGAACTTAAATATCTACATTTGGTGATTTATTTGAGAATAACTTTGACTTAATTTATACTAGTCTTTTTAGGTTATAACTTAGAAAAATTGTTTGTTTGGAGATAAGTAATGTTTGAGTTAAGGAAATTGTTTGAGAGCCCAAAACTTGTAAAAAACTATAAAGTTTCTTTAATATTCTTCTACAATTTTTATATAGTTATATATGTTATGTGTAGGTTCACCCTTGAGAGCAAAGTCATTAGAAGTTAAAGAAGTTTACCTGAGCACCGTAGTGCCAAGTACCAGCTCCATGTCGCTAAAGCCAAAACCCTTGAATGATTTATTTTCCGATGAACTGAACACCTGGGCATCAAATGATCAGTACCACATCACTAGTTCTAGTGCACCGGCACTACGAGTTAGCACTACGGTACCATTCCAAGTCATGCGAACTTAAGTGGATGATATTGATCCAGCTTTTCAATGCCATCACTTCAAGCTCTGCATCACTATCTACAACCAGCCTCATTAATGAAAAGACAAAGAAGACCAATCTATAGTATTAGGAAACCAAAGCTACACAACCACCATCTAGTGTCACAATGCCAATATTAGAGCATCATAGGCTAGAGCAAGCACCACGACATTATAAATATAGCATTGCGATATGATCACTTTGTAGGATAGCTATTAAAGGCAAATTTTTTTTCTAGGGAGAGAAATTTTAATTTATTGCACATAAAAATAGGAGTGTTGAAGAAGCTATAAGTGGGGAATGCAATAATATTTTGTGTGCGCGCGCGCGCAAGTGCACGCTAAGTCCAGAGCCCCTAATTGATTTTTTTTCCAAACATCTTAATGTTTGGGCATCAGATGCTCAACGCCACAATGTTATTTCTAGTGCCAAGCACTGTGGTGCAATTCCAAGCCAACAAAAGCTAGGTGGATGTGATAGATCGAGCTTTGTAGTGCCTCCACTTCTAGCACCGTACCATTATGTACGAACATTCACATTAATCAAAAAACAAGGAATACCATGTTACAGTTTAAGGAAACCAAAGCTGTACCACTACCATCTAGTGCCACGATGCCAATATTAGAGCTTCGTAGCCTAGGGCTAGCACCACAACATCATAACTATAGTATTGAGACATGATGACCTTAACAGGATAAGCTATTGAAGGAAAACGTTAAAATTTTTATAGGGAGAGCAATTTTAAGTTCCTGTAATTTAAAATTAGATTTTTGGAGACGCTATAGAAGGAAGTGCAAGTGTATTTTAGTGTTTATGTGTGTTTGTGAGTTTTTAGAGTGAGTGTGTAGTGTGATAATTGCTTGCTTTCCTAAGTTGGTGGAGCAAGAGGAATATCCAATGGATTATCTTGGAGATTACATTAAATCATAAATATTATCATTTCTATATTTTTTCTTTGTTTCAACATTTATAATTACACTTTATTCTTGTCTAATGAAGATATTTATTTTATTAGATTATATTCCTATGCTGTTTTAGGCTCTTTCACCCCTTTGAATTTCTAAATTAATAAAATCAACGCCAAAATGAGGTTGAGCATTTTAATTTTTGTTTCAAAGATCGTTTGTCAGTTACCAATTTCATTTAGCAATTAATTTTGACCATACTATAGCTTAAAAAATATTATGAATTTGAGATATCCACAGAGTCCTTATTTCCCCACAAAAATTGATAATCAAAATTTATGAACATAGACATGTTCTCTTTAAAAAAATCCTAATCAATAGAGAAAGAAAAATATTCCATATTTGGAATACTTGTGAGCATAGACATATAACTTAGGGCTTCAAAAATTGCGATTATTATTGCAATTGAGGCCTAAAACAGCATAGGAATAAATGTACATAAATTTAAAGNATATATATATATATATATATATATATATTATACACACACACACACCAGTGCCCACCCAAAAAATGCTTGGGAGGTCCTTCGGAGGAGAGCATATTGGCAGCGAAAGAAATAGTGGGGAGGAATGGTAAAGAACAAAAGTAAAAAAAAAAAAAAGAAATAAGTAAACCACGACGAGAATTGAACTATATGGATTCTAATGCTATCCTTAGTTATGAAGGGACGTACTCAGCTGGAGTGTTTATAGCTTTTGATGACAGAACTCCCCTTATAGCGACCAAGGGGAGAGTTTCCAACAATCATAAATAACCTTTTGATGTGAAACGTTAGATGTACTGCTAAGCCTGATGCCTCTAATAAATTATTGAGTCTTTGTCCGTTTCACAAGCTTAGAAGCTTTTCTATTTTGGAACCCATGATTTCTGAAAACAATATTGATAGAATCTTAAAAAAATTGGATAGATATAATTAATTTTATATATAAAACCTCAAAATATCCTTTTTATGGAAAAAGGGGCATGGAAGTGGATTGCTCTATCATAATCCTCAATTTTTGCACTTGGAAATAAAACATCTTAATTGTTTGGTCTAGACTACTATCATCTAGGCTAGTTGTCCTGCTGCTTCTAGAGAGGAGCTTTGGAGTAATTTAAATATGATTCATGACATGGTGGATGCTCCTTGGTTGGTTAGGGTTGAGTTTAATACTAAATCTCCTTTTGAGAAAATTGCATGACCTCCCTCTTATTCCAAAATCTTGATTAGAGAAAACTTCATTGAAACAACTTATTTGAAACTAAATGCACCAGTAATTTGTTTACCTGGAAAAGAGGTAAGATGAATGAAAAACTAGATAGAGTTCTAATTCATCATAAACGAATGGATACATTTCAATTCATTAAATTTGCTCACTTAAGTTTCTTAAGTTATAATCACACTCCTTTTTTTTATTAAAATCGGTATGTGTCATAAACCGACAAAATTGCTTTTAGCTTTCTTAATGTCCGAGTTAAGCACAAATCTTTCAAAGAGGTTATTTCTAATAACAAGTTTATTATTTTTTCCACTTCCCATTGGGTAAATATTTGGAAAATGCATAAAAACATTTTTAGCCTCCTGAATAATTGAAATTGGTAAGTCTTTAAGATCATCGCTATCAGTGTTACAGAGATAGAAAAACATCTTTGACAATTTAGTGAAAACCTAGTTAATGAAACTGATGTAATTAATGCTCATAATAAATTGAATGTTGCCATTCAAAATGAAATTTATTTCTTAAGGTAGAAAGCAACATATGTTAATTTTGTGGAAGGAGATTGAAACTCTAAGCTTTTTCATGCTTGCATTCGTCAAAGATGCCAAGATAACACTATCATGAAAATCAAAGATTATAACAGGAACTTGGTTTATGAGTAAGACCAAATCATTAACAGTGCAATAAATTACTTTCAAAACCTTTTCAAGGCTTCTGTTGCAAATCTTGCTTATTTTAAAAGTGTTATTTTTGATACATCTCACTTCCATTTGACATTCCAAAAGAATAAGAGATATTTGATGTTCTTAAATTTACAGATGCTAACAAATCTGCAGGGTTTAATGGTTTTGTTGTTGACTTTATTTGCATGCTTGGGATACAATAAAAAATGCTATGAGTAACTTTCTTCAAAGTTTCTTTAAAGGTGTTATTCACATAAATATTTCAGGTGTGCTGATATTGCAATAATCTCTATAGAGGATTTTAAAATCATTGGGATAGCTTTAGGTTTATAAGCCTAGCTTTGGTGGTGTCCAAACTTCTGAGTAAAATCATTGTTAAATGGATAAATTCGTTTCAACCCTTTGTTATATCTTTACAACAATCTACTTTTGTTCCTGGTCATTGCATTACTAACTGCATTCTTCTCACACAAAAACTTTTCATTCCATTGATAAAAAAAAGATAAGTGGTATTGTTATCCTACAGCTTGACATAAAAAAGATTTCTGACACTATTAGCTGGAAAATCTTATTATTGGTGTATAAACATAAAGTATTCTCCTCTAAATTTTGCAAAATTTTCAATATGTTTATTGATGATAATTAAAATTCCATTATTATAAACGGTCAAAGTCATCGTCATTTTAAATAAGGGAAAATATTAAAGCAAGGGGGTTCATTATCCCTTATTCCTTTTGCCATCAATAGAAATTTTGTTTAAGTGTTTGTCTGACCTTAGGAAACCTCTAATAATTTTTCCATAAATATAATTTTTATTTTTGATAATTAAATAAATTAATTTTTAAAAATCCTAATTTCTAAATTTAAATAATTATCTAAATTAAATCAGATTTTGAGAGGTCCACATATCCTCCTCTAACATTTTAATTACCTCATGGACATAAAACTTTAAACCCTCAAAGTCATTTGAGTTGCGTTTAAAGAGTTATGAGCTGAAGTCCCCCAAGGGCAAGATAGTCATTTTGGACTTCTGTGCCTTAATTAAAATTTAGGGTTAACCAGGGATAAATGGGTAACTTTGATCTTGATAATTGTGTTTGGATAATTGAAATACAATGACATTATAAGGTAGAAACTTACTCTCCACCTTTGCACAACATCAACAGATAATAACTTCCCCCAATCATCATGAATTGGAAGTCAACTAATCTCGAAAGTTTTATTAAGTGAGATGCTTAAGCTTAAAGGAAGTTAATTTAATTTCCTTAAGCCCAAAATTGATGATAATGTGATATTTAAATGAAAATACATGTAACTTAAATTAAAATCTTAACCTTTACCAAAATCCTCATTATGATTGTTAAGGGCTTGGTAGTGACCTAGACTCGATGTATAAACTCAATTGATTGGATTTAGAAGATGATATGATTAGTGATTAATATTTTAAACACTACAAGCCTGGCCTTAATTGTGGACACCACAACCTTAGATCACTTAAACTTGCCTTAGGGGCACTTAATCACATAACTCTTAAATGAAATATCAATTTATTAATTGAGTACCCTACCCTTGGGATAATTGAATTGTTAAGTTTCATGGAGCAATGGGGAAGCCACACTCTAAACTTAGATGATTATTGGAACATTATGATAAGTTTAGAAATGAACTCAAAATATTTCAAGAGATCTGCAAAATAGTTTAGGGTCATATCTTCAGCAATTTGAAATCTTTTAGATGTTTTGAAGAACACATTGAACTTATCGTACTTTGTCTTAAAATCATCTACTAGGATCTTCCGAGATTCAACAAAGTCATAGCTTAAAGTTTGGTAGCTAAACCTTCATATACTCATGCAATTTAAATTCCTTGCAATATTATATACACGCCTTGCAAGTACTGACCTTTCAGGTGGTGGAACGACAAGACTCACCAGGCACGCTTTTACATTAATGGATTTATTTTCTCGCACATGTTGTCTTGAGCTTGCATGTTAAACAATGATGACACAAAGCATGAAAACCAAAACTGCTACGGTTGCTACAAAAGTAAAACCAAAACCAAAACTAAAATCTACCAAGATAAAATTCACTGCCACAACATTCAAAATATAAGACAACACAGAATTTAATCACAAACATCACAAAAGAACAATTACAACAAACTTAAGGCATCTCTATCGGTTGACCTGAACTCCCTCAAAGAAGGTAACCTACGGTTGCTAACAAGATTTCCCATGATCTAAATGAAAGTATGGAACTCATTATGTTGAGTTTAGTAAATTCATTTGTACTAAGCAAATCTGATAGAAAATAGTGGTGTCGGAACGAGGGAACTGTAGGATCCTAAGTGGTGTCACTCTAATCAACTTCAACATGCCACATAACATTTAAAGAACTTTAATTATAAAGTCATCTGATTTGACATCTTAACTTGACACACTAAAAAAATTAAACTCATCATGACAAGGAGCTTCAAGCTATTATGATGGGCAGCATGACCATCTTCAACAGCAAAACATGTCTTCCCCAGTTAAACCAATTTCCTTCCTTAGAATTAAACAACAAGCCATAGGATTTCGAGGTTTTTGCTTATGTAACATAATTCCTCACCCTATCTTTAGGCCTTTGTATAGCTCTGTTGTATAATCCAAGCACTAACTCATCTTAGTATTCCGGGGTTGTCGTTTGTTACAACCAAAATCCTTACGTATTCCAGGCTATTTGTGTGATTCTTTCTCTTGAATGTAAGCCCTAACAAATAAAATTGGCAGAATGAAACACTTAAATAATTTATCCTCAAAATTGAAGCCAAACCATACGATAACTTGGGAAGTCACTGTGGTTCTCCTCTAAATTTGTGACATCCCCTAGTTCTTCCTCCTTTGGACTCCACAATAAAATGTCCAAAATTTGAATCATTCCCCTTTCACACCTCTTCGTCTGATTTCATTGAAAAGTCCTATCCTTTTGGACTCCTTGAAGATAATATTTCTGGTTTTTATCGAGAGTTTTTTTAGGTGACTTAGGTTATTTAAGTGTAATTAACTATAGGGGCTTGCCCCTATAGGAAGCATGTTCAAACCCAGCTTAATATAAACCCTATTTAATTATTGGTATTAAATAGGGGAACTTGTTGGCAAATAAATGATTTTGTAGGCCAAATGAGTGTCATATATTTCTTAGTTTATTTAATCGAGCGTCATCCTCAAGTCTTGTGTTTATCCTTCGGGAAAGATATAGGGTTTGCGGTATAGTCCTCTTTCATTTAAACTATGAAAAGTATGAGATTAGTTTGATTTCATATTTCTTTAAAATNTTCAGTTTCTACTGCAGGGTGACAGGATAAAGGTCCCATATTTCAGAATTGCTAACCAAGATCTAAAGTGATAGCTTATTGTCTGCTATGATCTCCCTCTCCCTCAATCTATCTTATGTTTTTTTGTATTACATGCTAACTGGGGTCTATTTTTTTCTTTGGCAAAATTTTGTTGTTAGTATAAATTGTTTTGATTTTTGGGAAGGACTTATGATTCCTGTATTGAATCAGTAAGTCTCCAACTATTTTTCCTTCTTGTAACCCTCTTTAATCAACATGTAGGGAGATTTATA
>JXCR01137503.1:13432-27155 GCA_002079205.1 Phalaenopsis hybrid cultivar | reverse complement strand
CTTATTGTTCGAAATATAAAATAATTTAAAATAATTATATATAAAAAATTTATGATATTTTAAAAAAATAAATTTTATAAATTATAATATATAATAAATTAATAATAATACTATATTAATATACTATATTAGTAATATTCTAATATAGGTATTATATATTTATATAATATAAGTTATATAATTAATATAAAATATTATTTATATATATATTAATATTAGGGATGTAAAGCTGGTTCGTCGTTCGCGAACAACTCGTGTTCGGCTCGTTCGCTAAGAAATGAACACGAACATTGACTTCACAAACAATTTCGAAAATGAGCTTATTTCAAACAAACTAAATTTCAAATGAACTGAACACAAACACAAGTTCTATTCGTTCATATTCAGTTCGTTTACACCCCTAATCGGAGCTGTGGGTCATCTATGATGAGGCCAAAGAGAAGAGACAACTGAATAAAGTTGTGCAACACTCAAGGAAGGAGCTGAGGAAAATAAAGGGAGTAGGTGATTCTCCTCTTAGAAGGACAGATGAAGAAACAGAGGAAAGTGATCATACCAGAGCAACATTCCTGGTTCAGATCTACCACATTTAGTTTCTAAAACCACAGTAGCTAATCAAAATAAGGTTATTGGTGAGTTGATTTTAATGCAGTGGAGACCTGCTCCTACGGCTTTGAGTGATTCAAGGGGCAACATCAAGACACATCGACACCTTTCTTTCGATCAGAGACTGGGGAGTCTGCGAAGTATCCTTTTCTACAAGAGGTATTTTGTTAGTTGACTACATGCAACATTCCTCTCTCTAAGAGTGATGAGGCAAGCCAAAAATCTCCTTTGGTGCTACCTGAGTTAACTGAGTGGAAGATTCTGGGGATGGTTCTAGTGGGGGCTCTGAGCCATTTGAGGAGGCTAAGCGTAGGAGGAAAGGCAATGCTTTAGGAATGTAAACGAGTCAAGCTTGACTGAGCTCGGGCTTGGCTCGTGTTCTACTCATTTATATATTGAGCGCAATAAAATTGTTCATATCTAACTCATTTGATTAGAGGGCAAAATACGAGCTGTTCGTAAACAATAAGTTGTTTTGCTTGTCATAGTCACACAGTTGTAGCACGTTAAGGCTTCAGTACCATGGGCAGCAGAACTTGCAAATCAAAAATTTTCTCTGCATGCAACATGATCAAAACAATATTAAACATACATACATACAAACCAACCAATTCTTATGCATTTACATATCTGACACTAAACCTTAGCCTTTTATGAGTAATGAATTATCGTCTTAGCATTGCGCCTTTTTAACTTCTAAAAAGTGATATACATCTGGCACAACACTAATGTAAAAATTGTAGCTTATGCGTTAGATATGTAAATACATAAGAATTGAGCGGCATGTATGCAAATAGTCCTAAAAAGAAACTTATGAAAGCATTGGAAGCAAAATAAGAGAGTGATTTACATTGGTATGTATGTAAATAGTTTTCCAAATATCTTGGTTTGGTGGGATTGATGATTTGGGGGGCAGTGATGCCATATTTGGATTTCTTTAATTAAAGATATAGTGTGGGAGCTTTGTTTATTTGTTATGTTGTACATTACAGTGATTTGAATTCATTAAAATGTAGCTGAAGAAAAGTAATTGTTTTGAAATCTTTCTTTGCTTCTACAGAATTCTACAATTTTCATATGTTTAGGTGTTGTTTATTGGTGTGTGTATTCTCCTTTCTATCGTTTGAGTAATATTACAAGCATGTCATTCTCTACTGTATTAATACATGCCTCTGTATGAATTCCATGCTTGTGAGAAATAGATAAAGTTTAGTTTTCTATACCTGTTAATATTCTTTTCTCTTCTTCAAGCTTTATCATGGTATCAGAGCCAAAACAGTAAGCTCTGTCGATCCATGGATTCATCTTCTTCCTCTAACTCTCAACAATCTTAAGACTCCTCAACAAAATCAAGGAAACAAGCATCCAAATTCCCTTGAAGTTCTTGATGACAAACATCATGAATGTTATTCAAAACCCACTCACATATGAAAGTAAAAGTTTTTAAACTGTTTCTTACAAATGGGTTTGAATCATTTCATTCCTCCTCCTCCTCTCCCAAAAATTTATCGAGATTTCTCAACTCCCATTTACAACCCTTACTACCTTTATGGAAATTGGAAGATCAAAATCTTTCTACTGCTCTCTTTTCTACAATTTCTTCATCGGTTATATCATACATCCTTCATCTTCATAATCTTGTCGAAATCTGGACAACACTTGAGCAAAGATTTTAGGCCACCAATAAGGCAACANATTTCTCAACTCCCATTGACAACCCTTACTACCTTTATGGAAATTGGAAGATCAAAATCTTTCTACTGCTCTCTTTTCCACAATTTCTTCATCGGTTATATCATACATCCTTCATCTTCATAATCTTGTCGAAATCTGGACAACACTTGAGCAAAGATTTTAGGCCACCAATAAGGCAAGGGTTATTCAAATAAAAAACGAGTTGCATAATATCACAATGGGGTCGAATAATATGACGCAATACCCTATACATATCAAGACTTATGGTTGATAATATATCTGCGGCAGGATCCATTATAGACGAAGAAGATATCATAATAGATATTCTTAATAGCCTGTCGTATGGTTTCAAATCCGCCATTCGCTTTCGTTTGAAGAGTTATATTCTTTCCTACATAACGAGGAAAGCAACCCTGCGCATGAGACATTTTCATTATATATTTTCTGTTAAATTAAAAAAAAATAATTGGTGGCTTGTGGGGCTTCATTTTCCTGCACTGAAACAGACAAGTTGTTTTTAACACTAAATTTCATAAAATTTAGAAAGACACAGAGAAGGNCATAATAGATATTCTTAATAGTCTGTCGTATGGTTTCAAATCCGCCATTCGCTTTCGTTTGAAGAGTTATATACTTTCCTACATAACAAGGAAAGCAACCCTGCGCATGAGAGTTTCATGAACCCTCCCCGACATGCCTTATTTAACTCCAAAACAAAAAGCATCAATGCAAAATTTCAGAGTAAGGCTACGTCCTCATTCAAGAATGCAACACAGTCAACCATCAGCAATCCCAAGTTAATAATTGAGTGTCAAATTTGCTATAAAAGATGGCATACGACTGCCAGTTGTTGGCATCACCCTAACCTTCAACACAAGCGCCACGACAGTGGTATTCTATCTTTTCCAATTTCTTACAAACACAACACTTCACAACAAGCATTGCAGATCATTCATTACTCATATATCGACAAGACAACATATGCATTTTTCTGCTTATTTATGTTGATGATATATTAATAACCGGAAAAAACTACGAAGCTATAAATCAGCTCACGATAACTCTCAGACAGAATTTAAATCTCAAACAACTAGGAACTATTTCGAGTTATCTCGGCTTACAAGTAAATAAAATAGAACAAGGATATTTCATACATCAAACTAAGTACGCCATAGATTTGCTAAGTCAAGCCAACATGCTCAATTTTAAATCAATTTTAACACCCCTTCCTACTAATCTACACATTGTTACTCACAACAACCCAACAATGACTGACCCTTAAATTTTTAGAAAACTACTTGGCTCTCTGCAATATATTAATGTAACGAGATCTCATATCACATTTGCTATAAACTTTTTAAGCCAATTTATGCATCATCCCACTAACATGCTTTTCAAATGCTAAAAAGATTATTAAGATATTTAAAAGGCACTTTAAACTATGGATTGCCCATAACAGCTAGACCTCTGGATTTAAATGCTTATGCAGATGTCGACTAGGCAGCCGAAACTGATGAAGTGAAATCTATTATTGGTTTTTTTTGTTTAACTAGGTTCAAATTTGATCTCCTGGTCCTCCAAGAATCAACCCAGAGTTATTTGTTCCTCAACAGAAGCTGAGTATCAAGCTTTAGCCATTGTTAATCTTCTCTTCTTTTCTTCAAGATTAATCAATTTATCTCTTTTTCTTTAGCAAAGTTTTGTTTATGTTTCTTTAATTTGGGACAAGAGTTTATGGTGGTGGGACTATGAGAAATGCTTTATTGAAAGTTGAAATGCAACTTTTAATTAGATTAATGTGATCACAGCTGGAATTTTGAAATATTAATGAAATAAGTGCACTATGGCACATCAATATGATCTTATGCCACATAATTTTCATTATGGTCAAATCTGACTCTCAGATCCCTTGTAGAATTGAGTTTCACTGCAAAAGAAAAAATGGGGGGCTTTTACCTACATGACGCTCAAAATTTTCATATTTATCTATCCCAAACCTAAATTTCATAATTACAAATATCATATGAAAAGTAACACTCATTATCACCTTTTAATAGTCAAATACAATTTTTCATCCATAGGTAAAGTGCTATGCGTGTAAAAGTGAAAGTTTAGGTAAGAGTTAGATAAATCCATAAGAATTGGGCGCTATGTATGAAATTTTCCCTAAAAAAACATTTTGGCATTGATTTTTAAGAAATTTGTTTTCTTTATTCTATTGTGAGAACTTCAGTTATAACATTCATACTGGAAATATCAATACAAAGTTGTAATGCAATAAATTACCAGTGATTTTACAAGCTTAGTGAAGTCTCAACCTGTCCCTCTATTTTCAAATGTATAGAAGAATGTCATACAAATAGTTATGAGTATATTTTTTATCCTTTCTTTGCCATTGCTTGTTGTCTTTGCTATCAATGGAGTTAACATCTTAAAACATTTTTAGCTTACCTACTTATTCAAGAAAATTAAGGAATTAGTCCAACTTGTACAAATGCATAAATACACATGCACTCACATTGCTTAAGCCTACTTCTTTTTTGTTATTTGCACCTCGCAAGTGATAACAAGAAATAATATAGTATGTTTGATTTTCGAGAATATAAATGACTCTTTTTGAAAGTGTATTTTTTAGATGATGTTCCTTAAATTGGAAATTGAAATTCAAGTTTGGTTATTTGTCATGTTAAAATTTTTTAGTCTCACTTTCATTAATTATATGTTTTGTAGGAGGCCTTCTAAATGCTCAAGAAGAGCGGGTCTCAGCAATCTGGTTGTGGTTCAAGCACATCGCACTATCCTTCTAAGTACGAACCCTAGAGGAAAGTTATCTACGGGAAGCAAAGGGCAGTGTCCGCGATTTGGGTTCCTAGGTATCAGTCTACGATGCCTGCCCAACCTCTAACACATCTGGTTTATGCACTTCCTCTTCACTGAAGGAGGAGAAGCGTCGCCAAATTGCTGCTAAGGTTGCTGCCCAAGTAGCCAACTTGAGATCAGAGATGAGGGTAGAGATTGAAATGTTGCTGCTTTTTGAATTGCATAAAGTGAAGGATTCAGTGCAGGATGAGGGTGGGGATGATGATCAGGAGGAGGATTAGTACTCAAAAGTTTCATGAGTGTGTACTCTAAAGTGTAAAATTAGGTCAATTTTATAGTGCGAATCATAAAAATAAATATTATAATGAATAATTTGTTTTGTAAGCACAATAAGATGTGTAACTCTTGTTTATGAAAAAAAAATAATAACATAAGTTCGTGAATTGCATTTTGATGAATTTCAAGCAACACTTTGTTGTTATAATTCAAGTGCTCAAAAGTTTAATTGATTGTTAATTATTTAAGGTATATTGTGATCGTTTGATTAAGTCATTACATACATGTTATCAAAATCATTCATGTGCTTGTTCACACATAAGAATATAGACTCTTTCGCGTGTTATGTATCGACATCTTCTATATATTAAAAATAAAAGAAGTGAGCTAGTTCAATCACCAGCATAATATTCATGTGCTTGTTCACACATAAGAAGTGAGATCAATTGAATATGTTTAAACTTGTTGCAATCTCTGTTGTCCATCTTTTAGTGGGTTTGTTCAGTTCAAATAAACTTCTCGAAATAGATAAATTGTTAGTTTTGGAACAACAACATTGCATGAAATACAAGACTACATAGTTGTGTACTCAGCATGCATGAAGTACATGAAAACATGAACGTATATTAAGCAATTATCAAATAATAGAATTTTCCACAAAAAAATAGAGAGAATTGAACACATTTTCACTAAAAAGTTGATGAATATCAATAGCTCCCTACAATTATTAACTGACTGATTTAATTGGCAAAGTTTAAGGCTTGTTAGTGCAAATTTCATTTGTTGAGTGAGAATCAAACACATTTTCATTTCAGATAGACACTTTCTTATAACATAAGCATTTCAATACTAGTACAAGTTGGGTCTATAAATAGGACCCATCACATTTATGTTCACTAAGAAAAATTCAAAGCTTAATTTGTCTGAAAAATGTTAGTCATCACTCTTTCATCTTGATTTCCTAGAGGCATCATTCACAATAAAATATATGTTATTTTCTAGAATTATTTTAATTTATAAAAATTATGATCAAACATCACTTTACGCACCACATTTATCTAACTGAAAATTTAGTTGATATGCATATAAATAAATAAATAAAATTTGTCACATTATTTAGATATATTTTGTATGAAAGAGAGAAAAAATTTATAATACCCAAATGCACATATGAATTTAGGGTTTGTTTGGGACACAGGACCATTCTAGTGCTTGCTCTCGCCGCCCCGCGACTCCATTTGTGGCGGTTTCACTTCTGTTTTCTCTCAACACTCCCAGCTCTACTCCTGTCGTCTTCCGCATATCCCTTTGATTTCTTTGTTTATTCAGTTTATTCTTTTGCCTTCTCATTCCTAAACGTTCTTAATTTCAGTTATGAATAAACTTGCATGTCTTCCCTTAACTAGTTCAGGTGAGTTATTCCATCTTCTATCTTCTTGTATTAGTATGTTTGGCTAGGGTTTATGCATCTCTCAATTTCATTTTTTCTACTATTTAAGTGTAGATTGTGGTTGATTGTGNAAATTGAAGGAGATTTGGAAAAAGACGATTGGAAGGCCATGGACTATTTCTCCGGGGAACCTGGCCTTCAGAGGGAGAGTGCCAAATCATACTTGAGGGTGGAGATGGCCATCCTCTATGCGGATATGTAAACCCTCCAGGCCGAAGTGGAGAGTCTTCGGGGCAAGTTGTCGGAGGTCTGGTCAACCAGTTCGATTTCTCATGTATGGTCAAAGGAAGAGGGGACAAAAATATACAAGTTCGAGGGGTGTGTGTTGTATTCAAATTTAGCGAGTTGGGGCTTAGTCTGCTTGAGGCAGATGAAACCTCTGTAAAATAACTTTTTATCATAAATAATAGTTTGATTTTTGTCATATTTCAAAACACTTTTAATCATTTCACACTCTAGATTTTCGAGCCGATTTGTTGTACATTTCAGAAATCAAATGGATGAGAGATGTCATGAATTCCTGGTATTCCGTGTATATAAACGAGTCAAGCTGGATTGAGCTCGGGCTTCGCTCGTGTTCTACTCATTTATATATAGAGCGCAATAAAATTGTTCACATCTAACTCATTTGATTAGAGGGCAAAATACGAGCTGTTCGTAAACAATAAGTCGTTTTTACTGTCATAGTCACACAGTTGTAGCACATTGAGGCTTCAGTACCATGGGCAGCAGAACTTGCAAATCAAAAATTTTCTCTGCATGCAACATGATCAAAACAATATTAAACATACATACATACAAACCAACCAATTCTTATGCATTACATATCTGACACTAAACCTTAGTCTTTTATGAGTAATGAATTATCGTCTTAGCATTGCGCCTTTTTAACTTCTAAGAAGTGATATACATCTGGCACAACACTAATGTAAAAATTGTACCTTATGCGTTAGATATGTAAATACTTAAGAATTGAGCGGCATGTATGTAAATAGTCCTAAAAAGAAACTTATGAAAGCATTGGAAGCAAAATAAGAGAGTGATTTACATTGGTATGTATGTAAATAGTTTTCCAAATATCTTGGTTTGGTGGGATTGATGATTTGGGGGGCAGTCATGCCATATTTGGATTTCTTTATTTAAAGTTATATTGCCGGAGCTTTGTTTATTTGTTATGTTGTACATTACAGTGATTTGAATTCATTAAAATGTAGCTGAAGAAAAGTAATTGTTTTGAAATCTTTATTTGCTTTCTATCGTTTGAGTAATATTACGAGCATGTCATTCTCTACTGTATAAATACATGCTCTGTATGAATTCCATGCATGTGAGAAATAGATAAAGTTTAGTTTTGTATACCTGTTAATATTATTTTCTCTTCTTCAAGCTTTATCATGGTATCAGAGCCAAAACAGTAAGCTCTGTCGATCCATGGATTCATCTTCTTCCTCTAACTCTCAACAATCTTAAGACTCCTCAACAAAATCAAGGAAACAAGCATCCAAATTCCCTTGAAGTTCTTGATGACAAACATCATGAATGTTACTCAAAACCCACTCACATATGAAAGTTATAGCTTCTAGAAAGTAAAAGTTTTTAAACTGTTTCTTACAAATGGGTTTGAATCATTCCATTCCTCCTCCTCCTCTCCCCAAAATTTATCGAGATTTCTCAACTCCCATTGACAACCCTTACTACCTTTATGGAAATTGGAAGATCAAAATCTTTCTACTGCTCTATTTTCCACAATTTCTTCATCGGTTATATCATACATCCTTCACCATCATAATCTTGTCGAAATCTGGACAACACTTGAGCAAAGATTTTAGACCACCAATAAGGCAAGGGTTATTCAAATAAAAAAAGAGTTGCATAATATCACAATGGGGTCGAATAATATGACCCAATACTCTATACATATCAAGACTTACGGTTGATAATATAGCTGCGGCAGGATCCATTATAGACGAAGAAGATATCATAATAGATNTAAATACCATAAAATATAAAATCATGCTAAACAAGTGTTGACAAATAATTTGAATTTGTTGTCTTAATTTCTATTTTTTAAAATTAAATGTAAAAATTTGGATCGAGACAAACGAGTTGAGTTATCAGCCACAATTTTTAATTGGCATTCTTGGGCCTCAAGATTATATATATATATATATATATATATATATATATATATATATATATATATATACACAACAATTTGACCTTCCAAATGTGTCCGAAAATCTTCTAAGCGTTGTTCAATGACTTGATTTGACTTGGATTGGGCTAGTTTTCATCTCATTAGGTTCGTCTTATCGAGTCAGTCAGTTTGATTATAAGTTTTCTAAAATTGGAGTTCTGGATGAATTTTTATCAAGATTCTAATGTTTCTTATTTTAAATATAATCTCGAGATTTGTGTCATGCATGAAGATTCATGCAAGATAAACTTTTCATATTCGACAACAGTTTGACCATCCAAATGTGTCTGAAAATCTTCTAAGTGTGGTTTAATGGCTTGATTTGACTTAGATTGGGTTAGTTTTCATATCATTTGGTCCGTCTTATCGAGCTTGTTAGTTTGATTATAAGTTTGCTAAAATCGAAGCTCTAGATGATTCTAATGTTTCTATTTAAAATATCATCTCGAGCTTCGTGTCATGCCTCGAGATTCATGTTGGATGATGAAAATTTGTTAATGACGTATCAGTCTGTCAGTCGACATTGTAATATGAAAAATATAATTACATTTTCCCGTTTGTGGGACAAGGGATTTCTGTAAACATCAATCAATAGTGGATTTTCGCAACTGGGCCAGACCCTGTGGTTTTTCCCTTACAGGTTTTACATGTAAAAAATTTTCGAGTCACCACCACTTGTTCCTCTTTCTTCTGTGTGTGTGTTGAACTTTCATACATCGCTAAAACGATAGTCCATTACTCTACCGCCACGAATTTTCTAGCATGCATCATTATTGTTGAAAATAATATTGAAAAATAATTAATTAAATACGTTTGTTATGAATATACGCATTCATGCAAAAATCACATTAAAATTTTGAGCTTATTATAAATATAAAATTATTGTATACGTTGCAAAAATTTAATTTCTTTATAATGTATCTTATTAATACCTTTGGTTCAACTCATTGTCAAGTTATGGTTGCCATTTTGTAAACTAGTTTATATAAAACTATAGATTAATAATTTCATTATTTATTTTTGCATGATAATATGACAGTTGTAAAAGGATTCATGCAGCGGTCCCCACTTTTAAAATCAATTGTTGAAAGNGATATACATCTGGCACAACACTAATGTAAAAATTGTACCTTATGCGTTAGATATGTAAATACTTAAGAATTGAGCGGCATGTATGTAAATAGTCNGGGGGGGGGGGGGGGGGGGTTGTGGGGCTTGCTTTTTTTTGTGTCATTCAAGTGTATTTGGTTATGGCTTCTGTATATTGTTCTCTAGTTTCTTTAGTATGCATTAGTATGAAGTTGATGAGCATGAGGCTTATGGGGCTCTCTTTCTTTTTTGTGGCATATGAGATTTTAAATTAATAATCATACCAAAACTTAGTATATTACATTTATTGAACCTATCTTAAGGAGAAGAAAAACCGGTGGAGCATTTTTCCTAAGGGATCAAACTTCAAAACTAGTTTCAACATGTTCAAATTTTGTCTTATGAGCCAATTTCATCAAACGAATCTCCTCCCACTTCTAATGTCATCAAAAGGCTTGAGATGATACTTAAAATTTATGATGTTATTCCACTATATTTATTCTTTACCAATTTGCTCAAGGATCCAACTGAAAGGGATGTGTTCATGTCAGTTACAGCTCAATGAACTGTTCATTACCTTATGTTTTTCTATGAAAGCCAACAATAACAACAGCAAAGCCTTGATCCCACCATGTGGGGTCCGCTGCATGAATTCTTTTTCTCCATTGCGTCATATTTATTGTCATATTTTCATTTAGCTCTAATAAATTAAGATCATTTTTTATACAATAAGCTCAAGTCTTCCTAGGCCTACCTCTGCATTTCTTAACATAAGTCGAATCTATAACATGTACTCTCCTAATTGGATCATCAGATGGTCGACGCTTAATGTGACCAAACCATCTAAGACGACTTTCTCTAATTTTTTCCTTCACAGGAGCTACACCACCCCTTTCACTGATATATTCATTTCTCATTTTGTCCCTAAGTGTAAAGCAATTTATCCGCCTAGTAATTCTTATCTCGACAACACTTAACTTAATATTATTTTTCTCTTTTAATGGCCAACATTCAACACCATAGAGCAATGCAGGTCTCACCATCGTCTTATAAAATTTTCCTTTCAGTTGAAGTGGTAATTTTCATAAAGGGCCCAAAGCATTCCTCCACTTCAACCAACCAACTGGAATTCTACTATTAACATCTCCATCTATATCACCATCGCTTTGAAAAAAAGACCCGAGATATCTAAATCGTTCACAACTTTTAATAATTTGATCACCCAAAGTTACACTTCTGTCACTAGAGCTACTACTACTACAATTACATTCCATGTATTAAGTTCTAATTCTACTCAAATGAAGGCCTTTAGACTCTAATGTAGACCTCCAAAATTCAAGTTTTTCCTCGGCGTTTTCTCTCGTCTTATCGATGAGAAGGATATCATCAGTAAAGAGCATACACCGAGGTACATCCTCCTGTAAATGTCCAGTAAGACCATCCATAACTAAAGCGAAAAGATAAGGGCTTAAAGCCGATCCTTGATGTAATATAACAGAAGTAGGAAAATATTTGATCAATCCTCCATTAGTTAGAACACAAGTAACAGCTCAAGTATGCATATCTTTAATAACTTGAATATAAGACATATCAACACCTTTCTTCTCAAGAACTTTATGAAGGATATCTCTTGGAACCTTATCGTAAGCTTCTTCTAAATCAATAAAAATCAAATGTAGACTCTCTTTATTTTCTATGAACTTCTCCATCAAACCTCTCAATAAATGTATAGCTTCCATAGTAGACCTGCCCGGCTTAAATCCAAATTGATTATAAGAAATCTTTGTAATACGTCTTAACCTATGTTCAATTACCGTCTCCCACAATTTTAAAGTTTGACACATCAACTTAATTCCTCAATAATTTGCACACTCTTGTGCATCCCCTTTATCCTTAAAAATGGGGACCAAAATACTCTTCCTCCACTCATAGCCATCTTTTTCGTTCTTAAAATAATATTAAAGAGTTTAGTAAGCCAAGAAACTCCTAAATCTATTAAATATTTTCATACTTCAGTTGGGATATCATCAGGTCATACAGACTTTCCACCCTTGGTTCTCTTTAAAGCCTCTTCAACTTATTTTTTACTAATGCAACAGTAAAAAATGAAACGTTTTATTATTATTAACGATATGAAGATCGCTAAGGTTGATTATTTTTTCAGAAACTTCATTAAAAATTTTATCAAAATAACTCACACACTTATGTTGAACATCTTTAATACACTTTACTTGAGTTAAATCTTTATTTTTCATTTCATGTCCCTAATGTATATATTAGATATTTTTAAATTTTCGTTAAAAAAATTACATAATATTTGCACTATTTTTTTAACCACAACATTATAAGAAGTTATTAAGTCCCTCTTTTATTATTTTATCTAAATGAGCTATTTTAATAGCCCCACAAAGATATAATATAGATATTAATAGACCAAACTTTCTCATATAGTCAAAGATATAACACAACTATTAATAATCAAAGATATAATACAGATATTATTTCAATCTTGCTTTTTACTTAATTTTCTTATATTCACAAGTTCATTTTTGAAATTAAAAATAATTTTTTTAATTAATTTGCACCTAATAAGGGTGCTTAATTTAAATAAATTTTTTATTATGTTTATCAGCGGCCAATCAAGGATAGCAATTGCCAAACTTCAAATTGGAAATATTATAATACAAATAATAATATTTTATTTTGTTTTATTCACATAATTTAAAAAATGTAATGATTTTTTTTTCTAATAAAGTAACTGAATTATTTACTTGACTCCAAGTCTATATATTGGTTTGTTCCCTCCAAATCAGAATTCAGCCATCAGTTCACTCTTCCTTTTCCTTTCCGCCATGGATGCCATTATCATGTTCACCTTCTTAGTTCTCTTGCTCTCCCTCCTACAAACCAAACTCTTCATAAGCAAGAAGAACAGAAAGAAAAATTTCCCTCCAAGTCCTCCCAATTCCCTTCCCATTCTCGGCCACCTCCACCTCCTCAAGAAGCCCCTACACCAATCTCTAGCCCGCCTCTCTGCCGAGCACGGCCCACTTCTCCTCCTTCGATTCGGATTCCGTCCTGTCCTCGTTGTCTCCTCCGCCTCCCTCGCTGAAGAGTGCTTCAAGACCAACGACGTTGCTTTTGCCGACCGCCCTCAATTTTCTTCTGTTTCTGTTACCACATACAACTATACCAATATCCCTTTCACCTCCTATGGACCGCAGTGGCGAGAGATGCGTCGAATTGCCACCCTTGAAGCGCTTTCGAGCCAACGCCTTGAATTTTTTGCCGATGTTCGTGCTGAGGAGGTTAGGGCCCTGGCCCGACACCTTTTTCGTAACTCTGGGAGGGTGGAGCTTAGGCCTTGCTTGTTTCGGCTGGCAGTGAACATCATAACGAAAACTATATCAGGTTTCGAGTTTTAATTTGAAATTTTTTATTAAAATTTTGGATTATCAATTATGTCAATTTTCAGGGATAAGGTATTATGGGGATGATGGTGAGAATGACAAAGATGTATATAAGTTTAAGGAGGTGAATGAGAAAATCAACTCGCTTTCTAGCATGACCAACGTGGGAGATTTTTTACC
>JXCR01137501.1:4070-14499 GCA_002079205.1 Phalaenopsis hybrid cultivar | reverse complement strand
ATATATATATATATATATATATATATATATATATATATATATATATATATATATATATATATATATATATATATATATATATATATATATATATATATATATATATATATACATATATATATATATAGATCTGTGTGCTCGCCTGCGGGGATAAGCGGGCGGTTAGACACATGAGGTTGGTTGGGGGCTCGTATCATAGCCTCTGACTAATCTTTAAATATATTTATTTATGATAACGAGAATGCTATTCTTGTCTCTTCTTGTGGATTAGTTCTTGTGGGAAAGTTTTTGTATGGGCATCTGAAGCTTGAATTGATTAGGAGGGATTTTGAGTTAATGAACCTTGTGGGGGTAGCTGGAAGATTGGGCTTTTAGATGGTTGGCATATCCTTATACAACTCACCAATGAAGAAGATTTCATAAGGCTCTTTGCTAGGAGGCTTGTGCGAATAGACAACAGAGTAATGAAGATTTTCAAATGGTCGGTGGATTTTGATCCACTGAACGAAGCTCCTATTATTCCGGTATGGATTCGTGTTTCTGGCTTGAAATTCCATTTTTTTAATCATGAAAATTTATTCTCCATTGCAACAATATTTGACAAACTATTAAAGATGGATTCGCCCACCTTTACTCAATCTAGGCCCTCAGCAGTTAGAATTTTAATTCAACGTGATACTACACAGAATGCTTCAGAAGAGGCGTGAATAGGTTCTGCACATAATGGTTATTGACAAAATGTGATTATTGAACACATTGCTATCATTTACATCCAAAATTAAAAAAAAAGGTGAACAACATGGTAGGAACTCTATGCCCAATGTTGAAATAAACGGAAAAAATTGGGTGCCTGAAGTTGGTGTCAACTTGGCTAACTCTGTTGATATGGGTGCTGCTAATATCAATGAAGTGGAGGATGATGTAGCTCGAGATAGGGATGTTGTCTTAGGATCTTCTGTGAATGAGGTGGTTGTGGTTGATGATGTGGGGGATACCTCTGTACACATTGAGCCTGTGGTGGGTGGCATTGGTGCGATATCTAGGCTTGCTAGTCCTTTGGTTGCTCCTGTTGTTGGTGATGTGGGCCTTAGTACTCATGATAACTTGGAGGATACTAGAAACATCTTGACGGAGTAATGACAGGTACAAAAGTACAGAAGAAAAAAGAAAAAAAGTTTCTATGAACTACAAAATCTGAAAGTGGGAAATGATTCTGGAGAGGTGGATCATTATTCTTCTGAGGGTGATCAAGGACATGCTTTGACTAGGTCTACTAGAAAGGGTTAGTTATCTCAGCATGTTTAATATATTAATTTAGAATATCAGGGGGTGGCATATCCTCTCTTGGTAGGTTAAAATTAATGACAACGATCCACAATATATATTTTTGCTATTTTGGAGCATATGATGTCCTCAAAAAATGAAAAAATATTGGATAAACATCTTCTCTTTTTTGGCAACTGCTCAAACAAAATCGGATTGTTCTAGAGGAAATATATTACAATTAACATTATTATTGATAACAGTCAATTTGTTCATGCATTTTTTGGAATAAGTGATTTATCTGAGTGGCTTATTGTCGTTTATGATGACAGTTCTAATCCTGTAAGGAGTGATATGTGCAGTAAAATTAACATGGATCTCTGCTTAAAGAAAGGTGGATGGTTGATGTGATTTTAATATGATCATGCACAACTCTGAGAAACTAGGTGACAGAATAGTTGACACAACTTGGATGGATAATGTGGGGCTATGATTGATGTTGGTTTGCATGATTTAGGTTTTGATGGTTCCACATATGCATGGAAGAGAAATTTTTTTTGAACATTTGGATAGATATTTGGCAAATCAGGATTGATTATCCTCTTATGCTTTCTCTAAAGTGTAGCATTTATGTAGCTCTAGTTCTGATCATATCCTTTGCTTCTATCTTTTGATTTTTTTCAGAAATTTTCTAAAAATATCACTTTAGGTACCTGAATGTGTGATCCAAACAAGATAATTTCTTAAGAGTTGTTGCTGAGAATTGGAAATGCATTGAATTTGGTATTGCCTGCTATACTCTTTGGAAACTTCATAAAAAGGTTGCTGTTGCTTTGAAATCTTGGAACTGAGAGATTTTTGATGATGTTCATGATAGAGTACTAAATGCTGAAGAAAAGGTCAGAGCTTTGCAGGCTGTTGATGAGTTTAGTGATGAGGTTATTTCACAACTAAAAGATGCACTTAAAGAGTTTTTGAAAGCTTATGTTTGGGAGGACCTCTTAAAACAAAAGGTTGGGGTGTTACAATTTAAGGAATGAGACAAAAACACTAATTATTTCCATGCTTGCATCAAGCAAAGAAGACCGAATAACACTATAGTTAGAATTAAAAACGAGATCGGAAATAGGATTATAGGCAATCAAGAATTGGAGGACAATGCTGTTCAATTATTTTCATATATGTTTGAGGCCAAATATACATTTAGTAGTATTGAGAAGAGTCTTTTTTTTGGGAGAGAAACAATATACTGTTGAGTTAGAATTATGTGAGGAAATTTTTGATGTGCTATATGAAATTAATTGTAATAGGTTCTCCATAGTTTTACCTCAGATTACATTAAATGCTGGAGCATAGTTAGAAAGAAAATTGTGAATGCAATTCAAAGTTTCTTTAGAGGAGAAAATCCTGAGAATTATTTTTCTTCTGTTGCTATTGTGCTTATCCCCAAACTAATCAGAGACCATCTTGGGAGCATTTTAGACCCATCTCTCTTACCTCAGTAATATCCAAAGTTATTAACAAATTATTGTGAAGAGGTTACAACCTCATTTGAATATCTTAAAAATAAATAATCAATCTGTTTTTATTTATTGTAGAGAGATTGCTGACAACATTGTGTTGGCACAATAAATGTTTTATTACATTGATAAAAAGTGCAGAGAAGGAAATATGGTGACTAAATTGGATATAAGAAAGACATATAATTCCTTTAGTTAGGATTTTATAATTAAAATCTTGAAGGCTAGGGACTTCAAAGCCAATTTTTGTAATATTGTGGTGAGATGGCTAGCTTAGAGTAATTATAGTATCCTCCTCAATAAAGTATAAAAGGTTTGATGATTGGTTCCCACTAACAACCAATATAAGTACGATATACACTCCTAGGATCCCAAACATCAGATGTACAACACACTTAAAAAAATGATCTCGAAAAAAAGTGTACATGTATACCCCAAAAATATAAAGCTCCAAAAGAAACCAATCCACTTGAATCTCGACAGCAGAATGATACCATAATCTGATTAAGGTCAAACCACTATGCTAGTTAGTATCCTGTTAGTATCTCCACCACTTCAACTTCAAGCTCATAACCAAAAAACCATCTCCCAATCTGCAGAGAGAAGCACGAACTAAGGCAGACAAACAATGTAACAACATAGAGAAATCATTAATTTTAGGAGCAGGGATGAGAATTCAGCTTGAATAGGACATTGATAGACCCATAGCAGAGCAACTCCCATGGTTGAAATAGTACCCAATGCAGGTAGGAAAGAGAAATATGGCAGCATAAAGAAACCAGAAAATAACAGCCAGGGATAGAAAACCTTCTTGATAGAACATTGACTTACACATGGTAGAACAACCCCCATAAATTAAATAATGCACATATGAAAACTACATAAGCAACCTCAAATAATACCAACAAGTATGACAGCAAAATCAAATTAGTAGCAACAACATCCAAATAGAAAACCAGCAGACGCAAAATCAGGGAGAATAAGGTTTAAGGTCACTGCATATACTTTTCATTTTCAGTTTCAGTAGCCCATCCAACCAACTCGCCTAACTGACATGAAATAATCCCATCAATATCAAAACTGCGATCAAATCAGCAAGAAAGACAAGACAACATCACCAAACAAGGTCCCAAATCCAAACAGAAAACCAACAAACACAAATCCGAGAATTAAATATGATGATATTGCATTTATAACTATCGACTAGTTCAACACGTCCAACTCTCCTAACAGTCATCAAAACAACCCCATTGATGTCTAACACAGGTGTCCTGCACAAGTTCAACATTCTACACCACCAAACAGAAAAAAACAGGGAATGACAGAGCAACATGATCAGTACAATATAAAACACCATCCCAATATATATTAAATAATATGGTATATGCATCAAACTATTGGAAATAAAATCCCATCCCGATGAGGAGCAATAATTGATAACACCAGACTCCAAAAAATGAAATCATAAAACATTGAGCAACATCCAACCACAACACTTGTCGGCATTCCTCCAGAAAAATCACATCAATGTCTAATATAAGGTGCATCAAACATATCCCCAACAGACATTGTAAGCAAGGTCTCAAAAGGTTTTCTTCCCACAAGAATTTCATCATATTTAGCACCAAAACTGGCCAACCAATTGGCGGGTCTATTTCCCTCCCTGTGAGTAAATTTCCAAGAAATGGTAATTTGGGGAGTAAGAGACGTGATGTTTTTGAAATAATACACTATGTTCCAAGGTCTCTCCTTTATGTCTTGTAATATTTAAAAAAAAAACACTAAAGTTCATCTCAACCTGTGCAGAGGACCGTTTGACACGGCTAGTTAGTAAAACAACCACATACATAGCCCTAACTTCAATTTCCAGAGGATTAGTAGTAATATAAGGAGAAGAAAAGCATAATAAACATCTACCCTGCTCATCCCTAGTAATGCCACCAATGTCAGCAACACCAGTATTCCAACTGCCATTAGTATTGAATTTAGTCCAGTTAGTCGATGGAGCCAGCCATCTCACGAAAGTAGGGAGTTGCTAACCCCTCCTACTTACCCCATTAACATGCTGAAAATAGGATAAGCCAGAAAAAAAAATCAGGCTTATTAATACCCAAACCAGCCAGCCTATTGATGTAAGCCAAAGCATTAGCATATATAACAACACTAGTAACACACTTGTCTGCATGTTTATTATCATTCCGAGCCATCCATATAAACAACCAAATAATCAAAGGATAGATTTGTACGAAATGATTTTTCCCCCCCTCAGGATTGCAAAAATTACAAACTTCATATATGTCCCTCCAAGGAAATGTAGTATTAAGGCATAGAAGTTGCCCCCCTTCTTCCACACTTCTAAAGAGATAAAGGCGAGAGAAAAAGAGATGGTCCACTGATTCTTCCTCATCTTTACATAATGGGCACTTAGATACGAGCCTCAAACCTTTGAGTTTAAGAATATCATCACAAGAAATTACACCATGGAAAAGTCTCCAAGCAAAGAAAGACAAAGATGTAGATAATGCCCAACTTTATATGCCCAAAACCCAATCATTTTTTTGAAAATGATGTAATGTGAAATAAAGAGTTTTTGTTATGGAGCCTTTATGAACCATTTTGAGCATAAGAGTATCTTTTTTAGTAGGATCAAAAAGATAGTAGAGATATAATGAGCATTTTCAGCCCCAACAAGATCAATCAAAACTTTTAAGTTTCAAACCCCATTAGTCCAAACATCTGAGGCAAGAATATTTTTATAATGCACATTCTTCACAAGATCAAGGTCCTCCTGAGACCAACAATCATGCCAGAAGGAAACATGACCATTACCAGATTCCAAAAGAAGTGATTTTTGGCCTAATCTCTCACATATAGTAGTAATTTCCATCACCTGGAATCACCAATCCTCCACCTAACTAGAGAGGGGTTAGTTTCATAATAGTATTTCCCATGCATAAATGTATCCCATAAAGAATCACCTTTTCTAAAATTAAGCCAAAGCTTAAAATGATTAATATTTGCAATATGATGAAGTTGTATAAACCCCATACACCTAGCATTCAAAGGCTTACAAACCTTTTTTCAAGAAACCCATTTCTTACTAAAAAGACCACCAACTCAAAGGAACTTGTTGAAACACCTCTCCAAACGATATTGTGTTTTTTTTTTTTTAAATTCTTAAAACCGGCAAAGCATCTAATAGTAAGCTACTAAGAGTACTTTTCAGAAGAGTAATTCTTCCCCCAAATGATAAGGAATAGTTTTTCCAGTCTTGTATTTTTTTATTAATTTTCTCAACCACCTCATCCATTTGTGACTGTGACCTCTTTCCTTCAAGTAAATTCACCTCAAGATATTTTAAAGGATGCTCAGAGATAGAAAAATCAGTGAAAGAAGCAGCCCGTTGTATATTCTCCTTGCTCACCTTCTTCCCAATGTAAATGTGACCTTTGTTTTTACTTCAACTAAGCCCATATACCATTTGGAAACTCTCCAGTAATTCATATATTTTTTTAACTGCATATTTGCCTGCATTAGAAAATAGAATGACGTCATCAACATAAGCCAAATGGTTAACAACCACTTTAGACTTATGGGAAAACTGCAAGTTAGGAGATCTCAAAATTAGGTCTTTTAACATCCTGGAAAAATAATCAAATATTAATATAAAAATTGTTGGGGTAAGGGGTCTCCTTGCTTGATTCCTCTGTCAGCATTAAAGAAACTTTCCATTGAGGAGGATACTATACTTGTTGCAAGCTAGCTATTTGACCATAATATTACAAAAATTAGCTTTGAAGCCTCAAGCCTTCAAGATTTTAATTATGAAATTTTAATTAATGGAGTCATATGCCTTTTTTATATCCAATTTAGTTACCATATTTCCTCTACACTTTTTATCAATGTTATAAAGCATTTCTTGTGCCAACATAATACTATCTGTAACCTCTCTTTCTTGAATGAAAGCATATTGCTTTTTTGATTTTAAGATATTTAAATAAGATTGTAACCTCTTCTCAATAATTTTGTTAATAACTTTGGATATTACTAAGGTAAGGGAGATGGATCTAAAATGCTCCCAAGATGTTTTCTGTTTAGTTTGGTGATAAGCACAATAGCAGGAACAAAAAAATAATTCTCAAGATCTTCTCTAAAGAAACTTTGAACAACATTCACAACTTCCTTTCTAACTATGCTCCAACGTTTAATGTATAAATTCGATGTGAAACTATCAGGGCTGGGGGCCCTATTACAATTAATTTCAGATAACACATCAAAAATTTCTTTAAACCTCATTAAGGATGATACTATACTTGTTGCAAGCTAGCCATTTGATCACAATATTACAAAAATTAGCTTTGAAACCCCTAGCTTTCAAGATTTTATTTATGAAATCCCAACTAATGGAATCATATGCCTTTCAGATATTCAATTTAGTCACCATATTTCTTCCTCTGCACTTTCTATCAATGTCATAAAGCATTTCTTGTGCCAACATAATGTTGTAGTGATCCCTTTAACTTGAATGAAAACAAATTGATTTTTTGATGTTAAGATATTCAAATGAGGCTGTAACCTCTTTACAATAATTTTGCTAATATCTTTGGATATTATTGAGGAAGGGAGATGGGTCTAAAATGTTCTTAAGATGTTATCTGATTAATTTTGGAAATAAGCACAATAGCAGCAACAAAAAAGTAATTCCTAAGATCTTCTTCTCTAAATAAACTTTGAATAACATTTACAACTTTCTTTTTAACTATGCTCTAACATTTAATGTACAAATCCGAGGTGAAACTATTAGGGCTGGGGCCCTATTACAATTAATTTCAGATAACACATAAAAAATTTCCTCACCTGATGGGATATCACATAATTCCAACTCATCAGTATATTGCTTCTCTCCCAAAAAAGGCTCTCGTCAATACTACTGAATGTATCTTTGGCCTCAAACATATTTGAAAAATATTGAACTGCATTGTCTCCCAGTTATTGGTTGCCTGTAATCCAATCTCCGAGTTTGTTTTTTATTCTAACTATAGTGTTATTAGCTGAACTTTGCTTGAAGCAAACATGAAATTATTTAGTGTTTCTGTCTCATTCCTTAAATTGTAACTCCTCAGCCTTTTGTTTTAAGAGGTCCTCCGAAATAGAAGCTTACAAAAGCTCTCTATGTGCATCATTTAGTTGTGAAACAATCTCATCATTAGACTCATTAGCAGCCTGCAAAGTTCTGACCATTTCTTCTGCCTTTAGTATTCTATCATGAACATCATAAAAAATCTCTCAATTTCAAGGTCTCAAAGCAGCAACAGCCTTTTTGTGAAGTTTCTAAAGAGTATACCAGATAATACCAAATTCAACGCTTAGAAAATCATGTTTGACCACACATTAAAGTACTTGGAATGATATTTAGATAATTTTTGAAAAATTTTAAAAGATAGAAGCAAAAGATTATGATCAAAACCAGAGTTACATAAATGCTGCACTTTAAAGAAAGTACAAGAAGATAACTAATCCTGGTTTGCCGAACACCTATCCAACGTTTAAAAACCTTTCCTCTCTTCCATGTATATTTGGAATCATCAAAACCTAGATCATGCAGACTATTATAAGCCATAACTCTACATAAATTATCCATCAAAGTTGTGTCAACTCTTCTGTCACTCAGTTTCTCAGTTATACATGATCATATTGAAATCACCCCCAACCATCCATCTTTTTTTAAAACCCCATGTATATAATTTTACTCTACAGATCATTCCGTGCAGCATTAGAAGTGTCAATATAGACGACAACAAACCACTTAGAGAAATCACTTATCTCAAAAAAATGCATGAACAAATTGACTGTCATCAATAATAATGTTGATTGTATTATGCTTCCTCTAGAGCTGTCAGATCTTGTTTGAGTAGTTGCCAAAAAAGAGAATATGTTTGAATTCACCCAATATTTTTTTATTTTTTTAGGACACCATACGCTCCAAAATAGCAAAAATATCAACTTTGAGGATCATTTTTATTAACTTTAACCTACCAAGAAAGTAAGGATCCGCTATTCTCCTTGATATTCCGAACTAGTATATTAAACAAGATGAGACAACTTACTCTTTCTAGTAGACCTAGTCAGGGCATGTCTTTGATCACCTTTAGAATAATAATGATCCACCTCTGCAAAATCATTTCCCACTTTCATATTTTGTAGTTCATAGAAACTTTTTTCTTTTTTCTTCTGGACTTTTGTATCTGCCATTACTTCCTCAAGATGTTTTATGTATCCTTCAAGTTATCATGAATACTAGGGCCCACATCACCAACAAAATGTGCAATCAAAGGACTAGCATATCTAGATATCCCACCATCAATGCCACCCACCACAGACTCAATGTTTACAGAGGTATACCCCACATCATCAACCAAAATCACCAATTCACAGAAGGTCCTAAAATAACATCCCTACCCTGAGCTACATTATTCTCCACTTAATTGATATTAACAACAACCACTTCAACAGAGTTGGCCAAGTTGACACCATCCTCATACACCACATTTTCAGTGTTTATTTCAATAGTGAGCACAGAGTTCCTACCCATGCTATTCACCTTTTTTAATTTTGAGTGTAAATGATAACAATGTGCATAGCTATGACCAAACATCTTACAAGTAACACAGTATGGAGGGTGTTGTTTGATAATCACCATTTGCCAGTAGCCATTATGTGCAGAACCTATCCATACTTTTTTTGAAGCATTATGTGTAATATAACGTTTAATTAAGATTCTAGCCACTGAAGACCTAGATAGAGTAAGGAGGGGGAATCCATCTTTAATGGTTTGCCAAATATTGCTGTAATGGAGAATATAATTTAATGATTAAACAAATGAAATTTCAATCCATGAAAGCGAATCCAGACTGGGATAATAGGAGCTTCAGTCTGTGGATCAAAATCCATCGATCATTTGAGAATCTTCATTACTCTGTTGTTTATTCACACAAGACTTGCAAAGAACCCCATGTAATCCTCCTCACCGGTGAGTTGTATAAGAATATGCCAACCATCTAAAAGCCAGATCTTCCAGCTGCTCGCAAGGTTCATAAACTCGAAATTTCTCCTAATCAATTCAAGCTTCGGATGCCCAAACAAAAACTTTCCCACTAGAGCTAGTCGACAAGAGAGGCAATGTTAGCATTCTCATTATCAGAAATAAATATTACAGGTTTACCACATTTTTTACCAGTTTTTTTGATGAAATTATACTCCCTCCCCGGCACAACGAATCATAGAAAGCTTGTGGGAAAAGCATTGTGTTGGAAACCCGCTTCTCTTTACCGCCCGCAAGAACATCAGCAAACGAACGGTTCATTCAGACGAAGAGAAATCGAAAGCTGCCTAACTCGCCATGGAGTCGCAACCAGATAAAACCCTAGCAGAGCAAAATCCATCGCGAAACTATATGAACACCACCCAAATATATGTACATATATGTCTATACATAGATGTGTGTGTGACTTTGTGCGTGTGTATATACATACATATCTATGTATGTATGTGTGTATGTATGTGTGTATGTGTATATATATATATATATATATATATATATATATATACACATACGCACACACACACACACACACACACACACACAC
>JXCR01137500.1:23777-52248 GCA_002079205.1 Phalaenopsis hybrid cultivar | reverse complement strand
GTCAAACTGGCTCGTCGTTCGCGAACAGCTCGTGTCCGGTTCGTGTTCGGCTCGTTCGTTAAAAAGCGAACACGAGCTTATTTCAAACAAACTAAATTTTAAAAGAACCGAACACGAACACAAGCTTTGTTCGTTCGTGTTCGGTTCGTTTACACCCCTAAGAGTTACATATCCTAAATTAAAGTGTTTTACATTCAATCAATAAAAATAGTATTGTCATGATATTATTACTTCATCTAAAATAAATTAAAATAATTTTTAATTTTTATTATATCATCTTATCCAAGCTTTGATTCAACCTTGATTGAACTTCGAAAACTCGAAAGCATTTTCTTCCGTTTCAATGTAAAGTCCAATTTCAACAACATTGGCTAAACCCTAAACTCTAAACCCTACGCAGGCGACTACGTAAATGTAGCACAAAATTTGACAAATTAGACTCAAGCACACCAAGTCATTTACATAAAAAAAAACATAATCACAAGCTCAAATTGAACAAATCTGCAAACCACATTCATTACAATTATCTTCAATAAAACAAATTCTCAGAGCCCTTCAATCAACATACAACCTCTTCTTTCAAGATAAAAACCTGATAAAAGGCAAATTATGAACAAATGAAATTTTACTTTTACAACCTTTACTGCGACAAACAAATTCATTATTCTAACACAACTGAGGCCTGCTAACCTCATGAGAGTTAAAAGTTAATCATCATCCACTCTGTGCTGCTATTGACATATCTTCCATGGTTGTCTGCAACATAATTTCGGTTGGATTTAGGCATCCCCTTAGCCATTCAAGGCCGAGTTGGGCTCTCTCGTTATCTCCGAACCCAAAAACCAAACCTTTATTTGTTACGGCAACGGTGTGATAGAGTCCGGTGCTGATTTGGGAGACATAATGAGACTTGAGATTATCGAGGATTCGAGGCTGCAAGACTTTGTCCGAACATCCGCGGTCGGAGAAGCCGAGGCTGCCAAATCCCATCCATCCAAAGGCTAAAACAGAGCCTTCGTCTGTTAGAACGAAGGTCTTTCTCTTCCTCGCACAAACCTGTTTTTGAAAGCCAATATATGAACATAAACACTAATTGGTTTCATAAAATTATTAGGTCTTATGGTTCTAATTGTACATGCGGTACGTATTTGAGAAAAGGCCGGCCCCTCTAAAAATGAAAATTTATGAGAGCAACGCAAATTGAGGAAGAAATCATTAAAGAATTCAAGTGTTTCACAATCTTTATAAGATTGAAGTGCCAAAATGGTTCTCTAACTATTCACATCGGAATATTTTAGTCTCATAATTTATTGAAATGCAAATTAGTCCCCAAACATTTTTAATGACTTTTAACCTATTTTTCTTTTTTTTAATGACTTTTAACCTATATTAAAAGAGTATGGAGACTAAATTGAATTTTTTGTAGGCTGGGGGGCTAAAATGACCACTTACAAAGAGTAAAGAATCATTTTTGTTGACACTTTTCTCAACTTTATACTAATGGAATTTCAATGACCATAAAAGCTCAAAAATAGTCTTTGTAAAACAAAAGGGTGCATAACCCATAAAGATCGATAAAGAAACTTAAAATTTTGTCTAATTCTATACTCCTATATGCAAAAATAACTCGGTTATGTACAATATCTTAAGGTGGTAAATACACAATTGTACAGAATTTGTAAGTAAATAAATAGGCGCCTTCAAAATGGATTACCTGGACAGCAAGATGGTTTTTTAGGCTGTTCAACAGTTCAGGACTAGTTTTATCATTCTCATCTCCATGTCCAAGAGCTCCACAATATCCTCTACCCCATGTATAAACCTGCAAAAGCAGCAATTTTTAGCATTAACCAAAAATAAGAAAGAAAACAGTAAATTGTTCCGTGGCCAAAAAACGAAAAAAAAAGAGGAAGATTTACATACATGCCCCTCAATTCTCATATATTTACATATCTAGCCCAACTTAAATTTTACATACATGCATGGAAATGTGAATTTTCACTTTTTAAAAGTTAAATGGTGGTATTTTTTATGTGATACAAAATATTTGGGTGGTATAATTATAAAATTAAAATTTGGGTGTTGGATACGTAAACACATAAGAATTGAATAATAGTATGTAAGTGCCCCCAAATATTATATAAAAATCTCATATCTGAAACAAGTCTTACATATCCGTTGGAATCTAGTGCCACAGCATGTTCATCACCAGCAGATACTCGCACTATATGAATATTATTAGTCTTAAACCATTTAATCGCTCTGGGAAGAAGCTCATCGTGCTGATCTCCATGACCAAGGCAGAAATTCGAGCATGAACCAAACGAATAAACAGTCCCATCATTAGTTAAGGCGAAGGTGTAACTCGCACCAGCAGCAACCTGATCAACATGGCCAACACCCTCGAGCGATTCAACTTTTGTAGGAATGGGACGGTCGAGATTGTCTCCATGACCAAGCTGTCCATGGGTGTTGCTTCCACAAGTGAATACATCACCTTCCTTGGTAAGAATTACAGTGAAACTCAGACCAGTGGCAACCTGTAAAAAGAGAGAATAAAAAAATTAAGGCATGTTATGAATAATTTATGTTCTAATTTAATATTCAAATCCTGTTGAACCATTAGTATGGCCATGTCATCAATATGATCATTCATTTAACTTTTTATTGGGTGCAGCTTTTTTGTGAGGTCATTGCCTTGGGACCAATTAAGCCTCCATTACAAAGTTGGTGACTATGTAGCATCGACAAGTACATTCCATAGCTTGTTGTACTATATTCTATTACATATTTTTTAAGCAAGTGCCATTTTTATGCAATACAAAATGCCATAGAATCATTCATTTTCATGCAAGCAAAAGAAATACATTTATTCATGTAATAATGGCAATAGCATGAACTTAGAAAGGTAACTATACATAAAATCTACAATTAAAGGTAAGTGTGACGGGCTGGTGTCAATTGTTCCCTTGAGCCATTATTCTGCTTAGTAATAAAATTGCCATCTGGCGTCAAAGCTATAACAGCCCTTCTCAATGGATGTTGAGCCTCGCCTCGTAAAAAAATGATAACGAGTCAACTGCTAATATGTTTAGGTAAAAATATTATGTACGTTGACCGTATGTGCGGAGAATGGTGAAGAAGCACAAATAATAATAATAATAATAAAATAAAATAAATAATGGAGACCTCTGTGCATCGACATCACCCTCCGCAGATACGTTCACCATATGTAATATTTTATGTGTGTTTGGACAGTAGCTCAAAGACATTAGCCATGTAATAATAACAATAGCATGAAGATGGAAAGACAACTATAGGGTAGGAAGTGGCTTGAAATCTACAATTAATTATAAAAGGCCAGTATCAATTGATTACTTTCAGCCATTAGTCTTGATAGTAATAACGTTGCTATATGGCACCAATGCTACAATAACCCTTCTCAATTGGTCTTGCCCTATTTAAAAATGATGAGGAGACAATTGCTAATATATTTAGGCAATAGTTCAAAGAAATTAGTCATGTAATATGGCAGGCATTAGTCATGTAATAATGGCAGTAGCATGAATTTGGAAAGCAGCTATAGGATAGCAAGCAATAAGAAATCTTTAATTAAAGATAAGAGTGAAGGGCTGGTATTAATTGTTCATCTTGACCCGTTGATCTTCATAGCAGTAAAGTCGCTATCTGAAACTGATGCTACAATAACCGTGTCGATGGGTCCTGGACCCTATCCTGTATAAAAATGACAAGCAGAAAACTGCTAACTTTGTTCAAAGACATCAAGTCCCTATCACACTTGGTGTTTCCCCATGCAGTTTCTTAAAACTGACTTTGAAAAACTTGGACTATTGAGCTGTTGGGCCCTTGAGCCAATGAAAGCTATCGAATCAGGCAATGAGGTGCAAATACTTTTGAAGTAAAGCTTTGATTTATAAAATTTGTGATTAGTTGTCAAATGAAATAATTAAAACTCAAGTATTCATTAATGAATTTAAGTTTCAATATATTTCAATTCAACTTATAATTGGCGGCCATAGGATGTGCCGAGTTTCAATATATTTTATTTCAGTATTTCTAATAACTTTAAAATTAATGATATATATGATGTAATAATAATAGAAATTATTGCTAAAAAAATCACCTTTATTTCATTGATGACGAGCCTTATAAGTTGCAACATTTACAAATAAATCCCTAACTTCATTTATATGTAAGTAGGACCGTACATTAAATACAAATCTCAACACTCCCCCCTCAAGATAGGCAAAAGGTATTCACCAAGCCCATATTGTCACATAATCTAAACAAATCTAATGAGTTAAGTTCTTTGGTGAGGCAGTCCACCACTTGCTCTCTAGCGGTTACATAACTTAGCTCCAGTAGTCTGTCATTCAACGTTACATGAAGAACCTATCAATCTCCACATATTTGGTTCTATCATGTTGCATCGGGTTGTTAACAATGCTGATAGTCAACTTGTAGCCACACCACAACTTCATTTGAGTTCCCTTGTCCACTTTGAGTTCAACCAACAAGGCTTTCAATGACAAACATGCAGTATCTTGATGTGAATCGTTTGTTATCAACACAACTTGCCCAAACATAATAAAAAAAGTCATCAAAATCTACATGTCCACTCTTCCTATAATCAACCCTTTCCCTAGTGCACACTTTAGATACCTTTGAATTTGATACACTACATCCATATGACCTTTCCTTGGATCATGCATGTAGTGACTCACCACACTTACTGCAAAATAAAAATCAGTCAAGAGTGGCACAGATAAAACGGGCGACCCACCAGCCTCTGGTATCTCTCACAATCAACTGATTCACCTATCTCTGTATTGAGTTTGATACCCGTCTCCGTGAGAAGATTCAACACAGTTTCTCTAGAATAGGCCCACTGCCTCGTTCATGGGTCACTTCAATCCCAAGAAAGTATCTGAGTTGTCCCAAATCCTTTGCATCAAATTGCTTCCCCAAATGCTCGTTCAGTTGAGCAATCTCTGCCTCATTATCACCAGTGATAATTATGTCATCCACATACAAATCAAGTATGGTAATGCGACCTTCATGTTGTCAAAAGAACACCGTGTGGTTTACATTGATATGCTGATATCCCATGCCAACCATCGCTATTTTGAACTTGCCGAACCGGACTCAAGGAGATTACGTCAAGCCTTACAGTGACTTCCTGAGCGGTGTGTACACTGTCAGGGGTGTATTAAATCCTGGTGATATCTTCGTATATACCTCCTCCAGTCGTTTGACATGAAGAAAAACAGTCTTTACATCCAACTGGTAAAGTCTATGTCCACCATTCAGTGTCAGAGAAATCAGTGTCCTCAGTGTGCTTATCTTTGCGACTAGTGCAAAAGTTTCATCATAGCCAATGTCAAACGTTTAGTTGCACCCTTTTGCTACTAATCATATTTTGTACCTCTCCACTTTCCCTTTTAGAGTTTGCCTCACCGTGAAGATCCACTTACATTCAATTGTTCGATGATAGCGGTACAATCTTCCATGTTCGATTTTTACCAAGAGCTACAAACTCTTCATGCACCACCGCTTTTCACTTGAGATCTTCTTTAGCAACCTTCCAACCCTAGAGTATAAAAACATAATCCAATGATACAAAAAATGCTTCATGCAAATGTTAAATGTCAGAATAACAAATAAAATTCGCAATAGCAAGTTTTCACCCAAAACAATCAGGAGAAAGTCTCGAATTATTGCGGGAAGTCTTCCTTAATGCTGGAGAGGTAGGAGTGGATGGAGGAGGAATAATATCACCCTAGAGTTTTGAATCAAATTGTTGATGGTATATGTGTCTCGGGAGTTGGGGAAGATCGGGACAAGAGACTTGTTGGAACTACGGACTCTATTCCCTCAGTTTACTACTTCCTCTATGTATACACCGTTAACTCACCTTATGCCTGAATTCCACCACCTCTGGGGTCAATCTTCTCGGTTTTCATCTACTTAGTTTATTCATCCCACATCACAAAACATGACATTGCTCTCACTAGCACCACTCCATCATCACTACCACTCATTTTCTCTTGCCTCATATCTCTAGTGTTTTTTGAGTCACTAAGTGTTTAATTCACCTCCAGAGTGTATAGTAAGGTTCAAAATCTCTGAATGACACATCGATACTCACAAAGAATCTCTTCTTAATTGGGTTCCAGCAAACATAACCCTTCAAGGTAGTAGAATAACCCATAAATACACATTTCACAGCACCGGGATCCAACTTCCCTACAGATGGTCTATTACTTTCACAAAGCATACACATCAAAATATCTTCAATGGAAGGATCCCACAATTGTCTCCTTTCAACATTAACAATGAAACTCCCACTCCAGCACTCTTGATGACATCTTGCTAATCAATTGAATGGCTGTCAACACTGCAAGCCCCATAAGTATCGTGGGACATTCATTATCATCATCATGCTCTTGGTTATCTCTAAAAGATGTCGATTTTTCCTCTCTGCTCTCTATTTTATGCTGATGAATATGACATGTGGTTTGGTGTTGTATCCCTTGGGCTGTCAGGTAGTCTCCAAATACTTTGTTGATATATTATATCTTCTTATCAGATCGCAGTGCCTTCACAACTGCACATGTTGAGTTTGGATTGCCTTGTAGAAATCTTTAAAGCAAGCAACCACCTTATTTTTCTGTTTCATCAAGTATACCCAGGTAACACAAGATCCCCATACATCATAATGTATCAAATCAAACACGCCATAGCTCCTATTCTCAGAACTGACATAAGAGCTCCTAATAAGCTTGCCAAACTCACAAGCATCACACACTAGTTTCTCCTTATTTGCCTTTTCATACATAGGTGGATACAACCGACTCAGTAAACCAAAACTAGAATGTTTCATACTGTGATGTAATAGTAACACATCCTCAATGTTCCTTCCAGATTCTCCTACTGCAGCACTTTCCACCATGGATATCACAGCTAAGTTCATTCCCTCTCGGTCCAATTACCAAAGTTCGCTATGTCATGTTCTAGTCCTAAGTATCCCATCCATCCTTTTCTCTCGGAATATCACTAGAGGAATATTAAAAAAATAATACATGTTAACGGAGAATAATGACACTAATGCATCAAAAGTTTACTAGAAAAGAGTGAACATACAAAATATTGAACAAAGTCATATGATTAATACATCTCACTGTACCCTCACCAACTACAGGTTGCGTTGTACCATCAGCAGTCTGTATACTCTCTGATACTGCTAGAAGAGTATATAAAGATTAAACAAAGTCATATGATTGGTACATCTCACTGTATCCTCACCAACTACAGACTGCGTTGTACCATCAACAGTCTGTATACTCTCTGATACTGCTAGAAGAGTATATAAAAATAGCATTCCAGAATGACCTATCTCGCGATGAGAAAAATCAGAATCTATGATTCATTTTGATGATTTGTGGTGGAAATAGCGGCAATAGTGTGTTACCAATATCTTTGCTAAAGCGAGCATAAGTGACAATGTTACCCCTTGATGTCAATGAATTCGAAACATCCTCAGTTCCATCTCTTGTTGCTTTCTGCTTCCTCTTCAACAGCTCCAAACACCTATAATCCTGACTAGTAAAGATCACACCTCTCTCCCTCGTCCTCTTCTACCATCAAATTTACCCGTAGCCCTCTGTTCCACCTTTCAAACTCCACTACCACGACCTCCACCTTCACCTTATCCACATCCACATGTCTCTCTTCTTAGGTGGATTTAGACAGGCCCTGCTCAAATGACCAACTTCACCAAAGTTGTAGCACTTGCAAGGCTTCCCCTATGACGCCTAGCGTATCTGGGCTCACAGCAACCAATGTTGATCGTGCACCCGAAAATCCACTCAGCTCAGAGTGTAGCTTCATGTGACTCTCCCACAACAATGGTTTCATCTAGTGTAGGAACAATCGCCTGAGCTAGGAGAACCGATCTCCTCTGATCAAAGGCCGGTTTTAGATGAGCCAAAAACTGCATAGTCTTCATCAGTGCAAAGATCTCTCCCTTCTTGCACCCCGGATCACTACAGCTCGACATAGGTGAAAAGTGATCAAGATCTTTCCACAACCACTCCACATCTATCGAGTACTCCTGAATTGATCTATCACCCTGAATCACTGTCTCTATCTCACAGTAATCTAAAACACCCTTATGTGATTCTCAGCTCCAACATAGATCCACTTCGGCTTTGCCTATATGTCATTCACCTTCCAAATGTCATCCACTGATGTTGCAATCGATGGAACCATCGAATTAAGTAGCTAAGAGTAAATCAATGCATGTGTAGTTCTGCACTTATCCCCTCAACGTTGTCACTCTTTGGCTCTACACCCATTAGATATCCTTCTAGACTCTTCCCTACTAAAACAACCTTGATTTGACGCAACCAACTCAGATACATGGTTGGTTCATCGAGCTTCAGATCCAAAAGAGGGAAATCTCGTTTCACCTACGTCGGAGCACTTGCTGAGGTAGTGACACCCGTCGAGATGTTAGCTCTATGTATGAGCCATACTAAGACCTTCAAAACTTCAGGATCTATTTTTCCCAAGAGTTTTCAATCCTTTGCCTCCCATACTATCTCCATGTTCTAATATCCTCAATCACAAAAATAAATATACAACACACATAATACAAACAGGCTTCCTTCGTGGCTCCCAAACCACAATTCTTTGAGAAATCAACCATGGGACTACTGCATAGAAACAACACCAAAAGCATAGCCCTACTCCTCTCCTTCCTCTCACAGCAAACCTTTGTAGAAGCCCTTTGTGACAGAAACCTGCAAGAAGCTTCGAACCTTTCGAGAAAGTCGCGATTAGAGCTTCTGGGAGATCCTACTGAGGAGGTGTCGCGATATAGGTGGTGCGGTCAGCCACGAGCGACCAGCCTAGCGAGCAACCCTATTTGTCGCGATTTCATTTGCCTTCCCAACAAGCTCTATCACGACTACTAAGCAAAGCGATCCCGTCTGCCTTCCCAGCGGGCTCTATCGCAGCTACTACGCAAAGGAAAAAAGATCAAGTTGCACCAACGGTGTGGTCAGCTAGCTGCCAGGATTAAGGCTCTGATACCAAATAGAAATTAATGCTCAAAAAACCACCTTCATTTCATTGAAGAAGGGCTTATATAGAGCCATATAAGTTGCAATATTTACAAATAAATCGCTAAATTTTATTTATTTACAAATAGAACCCTACTTTAGATACAAATCTCAACAATAATCAAAACCAAAATTATTTCATGTAAAAGTTAGTTAATAAATGTATTTTAATTCAAATTCAGAAACCAAGTCATGTAGTTATTGGTGGCCATAGGATGCGCCAAGTGTCAACTTCTTGAGTCAGCTACTTTAGCTTAGAATNTTCATGTAAAAGTTAGTTAATAAATGTATTTTAATTCAAATTCAGAAACCAAGTCATGTAGTTATTGGTGGCATAGGATGTGCCAAGTGTCAACTTCTGGAGTCAGCTACTTTAGTTTAGAATACATAAATATTTAAATTAAATTTAATTATTATATGTCATNAGCTTAGAATACATAAATATTTATATTAAATTTAATTATTATATGTCAAGTATAGTTAGCTATCAGATAAAAAAAATTAGTATGTATCTATAAAGTATAAATGAATTTAAAGCTCAAAAAAATTAAATTTGAATTCAAAATTAAAATTAATAACACATGAAATGATAGTTAATAGCTTTCACAATTGAAATTATGACGTCATATAATAGTTTACTAACCATATTTGAATTCGAAAGATATGTACCCTATTTTAAAATGTCTAAAGATGCCCAATCGAAACTGAATGTATATTACATTTCTTTCAAAATTGCATTTTATATTTANTATATGTCAAGTATAGTTAGCTATCAGATAAAATAAATTAGTATGTATCTATAAAGTATAAATGAATTTAAAGCTCAAAAAAAATTAAATTTGAATTCAAAATTAAAAGTAATAACACATGAAATGATAGTTAATAGCTTTCACAATTGAAATTATGACGTCATATAATAGTTTACTAACCATATTTGAATTCGAAAGATATGTACTCTATTTTAAAATGTCTAAAGATGCCCAATCGAAACTGAATGTATATTAAATTTCTTTCAAAATTGCATTTTATATTTGNAGTTTACTAACCATATTTGAATTCGAAAGATATGTACTCTATTTTAAAATGTCTAAAGATGCCCAATCGAAATTGAATGTATATTACATTTCTTTCAAAATTGCATTTTATATTTACATTAAAAACCTAAAACCTTAAGACATTTTACACCACTTTATTTTGATAAAAATAATTTTCATTTAAAGGATACAACTAAACAAAAACAGAGAGATTAAGAAACCTCCTTCCTTAAGTTGCTTCAATTGCTTTCTATGGAGCAAAACAAAAGTGTTCAAGACAAAAAACATAATACGTAACTCCAAAACGAATGGATAAATGACACACGTACATAGATGTACATGTTAATATATATATATACATATATATATAAAATTTGAATTGGCTCTAATATTGACTCCAAATAAATCACTTTCAGTTTGACTTAAGCCTATATTGAAATATTTGATTTCATACCATCCGGCTGAACACAATATCAATCATGATGATATCATCAGGAAAAAAAAAAAAACCTAGATGATATTGTCTTTAAGAAAAAAATAAGAAGAAGAGCATTCAAAGTTCCAATTACATAATTAGATATATCATCATANTTGGCTCTAATATTGACTCCAAATAAATCACTTTCAGTTTGACTTAAGCCTATATTGAAATATTTGATTTCAAACCATCCGGCTGAACACAATATCAATCTTGATGATATCATCAGGAAAAAAAAAAACCTAGAAGATATTGTCTTTAAGAAAAAAATAAGGAGCATTCAAATTTCCAATTAAATAATTAGATATATCATCATAAAATGACAAATCAAACAATTAATATATTGAGTTTTTAAGTATTAAGAATTAGCACATTGAGTTCATATTTTAAAAATAAAATGTCCATATCAAACCTGTTTGCATGGTATCCCCCTTAGAGCTTCAATGAGAGTAGGCCTAAAAATTGCCCGTCGCACTTCTCCATGACCACAGCAAAACGACGAATTATCACCACAGGTGAAAACCTAATAGACAAGAGATGAATTTCAATAAAATGATTTAGGGGCATTGCCACCCAATTCCTATGTATTTACATATCTAACACCACAATTTAATTTTTACATTTAAACCACCCAAATCTTTCATATCACATCCAAAAAACCATCATTTTAACTTTTACAAAAGTGATATGTACTATGCATTGGCAAGGTGGCATGTATGTAAATGTATAGGAATTGAGTGGTATGTATGTAAATCTTCCAATGTTTATTGGAAAATATTCATGGTTTACCTCTCCTGACTCCACGACAAAGGCAGCATGGTTATGAGATGCAGACATGTGGATGACACGAGAGAGCGAAGGAATATTGATGCGGCTAAATGCCACACACTGTGTTGTATCTTGACCATGACCGAGCACACCACACAAACTAGATCCACATGAGTAAACAAAAGAATCATGAATCAGGAGCGTATGATATCTTCCAGTGGTTATTTGCATCTGCATAAATAGAGAGTTTCCAGAGAAAATTTAGCTCAGTCATATATATCATTTCTAATTTACTAACTAGATAGAACTCAAATTTATAATGTAAATAATACCTGAAACAAACATAAGAGGTGTTGTAAACAACAACAACAAATAATGTATCAATCCTTTTAATAATATTAAAGCTATTTTGTGCTAATTATTAAATCCTAAACAAGTTAAAGATAGAGATCAGAACCAATGTGCATGCATATTGAACCGACTACCAAGATTTACGAAGTTCCCTTGGACAAATAACTCATTGTTGCTGACAAAAATCGTCTATCATATTGAACCGACTACCTCTTCTAACTAAGTAGACCAGAAATAACGACAACCTAGGATGACAGAACCATAGAAGCTTGATCGAGTGTCATCATTTCCCCCACCGTTTGCTCTAAAGCTCACGGTGATAATTTTATAATTTTAAAATATTAAATTTGATGCTACTATATGCTAAGTTTAAACACTAATTGAAAGTGCACTCTCGTTATTGGGAGGATTACTTATCATGAGGGCTTAGACTTATGGGAAACCTCGAAGCCCGGATCAATTCCTTGCAAAATGAGGGTAAAATCTTTGGGTAATATCTTATCTACTATCTCATATACCTTCTACAAATTTGACTCGGAACCTCACATTAAATTCTCTCAATCTCATTCATTTCTTTCATTCTAAAAGGCAGGCCAAGGTATTTTGAATTTTTGGAGCCCACAACACCTTACAATTTGGTTGTATAAAATCCCAAAGCTATTGTAAAAGACAATAATGCCTCCTCTCCTGTTAATTAGTTTGCATATTAAATTCTCGGTCATGAAACTAATAGTTTTAGAGGTCATAATCATCATTATCCATATCCCAATCCTTTTATGTCTACAACATTCACTCACTTTAGATGGTAAATGTCTTGTTAACGCTAGCTTTTGCAAATCTGTTTACACAGTTATANGAGAAAAATAAGTTTCATATCATAATAAAAAATGATTGAATGACATTTAACCAAAATTTTATAAAGCCATTTGTTGAATAACGAAAAAGTATTTTCATGAACTTAAATAGAATAACTAATGGACAAACATTTCATATATATTATAAGCTTCATTAATCATAATCAAGCTAATTCAATTATCTACAGAAAAAAAAAAGCATAAACCTAAAAGAAAAGATCATCAAGCATACTGCCATGGTAAATAAAAATAACAAAATAATAATAATAATAATAAAATGAATCTAGTAATAAATATTTCACGCATATCTGGCTAACAGATTTCACAGATTATATGAAATAGTTTATTTTCATTGAACAAAATTTTTCAAGGTTCAAGAAAGGACCCCCTGGATATCCAGCATGTTGTCTCCAATGGATGCTATCTCACCACTATAATAACTTCAAACTCTTTCATTTAAATAGTTAATTGGTTTAAACAAATTAATCTTCAATGGATGCTACTCCCACAATTTCATAATATAATCCCTTCAAATTCATTCATGAATTTATCATACATGCATCTTAAACATTCTAATTACCACAAATGCCGCATATTAGTTTTTAGTGGTATCTCTCTTTTCTAACACTTGACTTCATTCATCATAGTCAGTGCCACCGCAAATCAAATTTTAAATTTTATCACAATGAATTTCTACATATTGACATTTCCTTCACAAAACATTCTTATGCAATATCAGTTGAGCTTTTCTTTGATTATATTAACCTCCTAAACCCCAGGTTGGTGGAACCACAAACAATCGGTATACCTCATTGATTTATTGATCAAGAAAAAGGGAATGGACTGCCATGTAAAATCATGAAGTCATAATCCACGATGAACTTGAAAATTTTCCATTATCCCCTGCACGCGTACAAGTGATTTCAACAAGGACTGAAAATACTCAATTTGAGTGGGATCAAAGACTTTTTTAAGATTAAAATGGTTGTCAATTCTTACATGAATTTCATAATTTCTAATATATATATATATATATATATATATATATATATATATATATATATATTAATGCTTAGTTATCTCTGCCAATTTTATTCATTCAATATAGAATATGAAGCACCTTAGAACAATTCTATGACATATTCTATTTGTTGGTCTTAGACCAATCACTTTGCCATAACCTACATTCACCCTTGCTCCAATAACACATCACTCCACTAAACTTCTTGGAAAGGAGGGCTTTGCTTTTTGAGAGTTAATTCATAACATGGGTTGCCACACAACATACAAACTAAGGATGGATTTTTGAGTTATATCACCCACGCAGGATCACAAACCTTTATCCCAACTATCAAAGATAGTATACCTATAAAATGCTAAAACTTGTGAAATAACATGGGTGCCAAGAACTCATGCACTTTTTATCCTAGTGTCCTAATTTGAACTATTTGTTAAACATCCTTAATTTGAATTCTTTGCACAAGACAGCACTACTTTAATGAATTTTTTCACCACTTATCTTTGATTCCACTTTTGGAAGTGTCTCCTATTCCTTGCAAGGAATGAATAACAATCTTGAGGGAGAGATTTTAATCTTCTTGATTTATGGAACTCATGCACTTTTTATCCTAGTGTCCTAATTTGAACTATTTGTTAAACATCCTTAATTTGAATTCTTTGCACAAGACAGCACTACTTTAATGAATTTTTTCACCACTTATCTTTGATTCCACTTTTGGAAGTGTCTCCTATTCCTTGCAAGGATTGAATAACAATCTTGAGGGAGAAATTTTAATCTTCTTGATTTATGGATAAAAAGTGCATGAGTTCTTGGCCCATAAAAGTTAACATTAAATTACAAAGCTACTTTGGAAGTACTAGGTAACTAGTTCTGTGAAATTGAAGTGCTCGCAAACAAAACCAAGCACAACATGTTTAACATGCAAGCCGAAATCAAAACTAATCTCCTTTAAAAGCAACCTCAAACTTCTCTAGCTTGGTTTCCATATTAAGTTCATAAAATGAGATACTTGATTGATACCAAATAGAGTCGTACAGAAGACAAGACAAGATGAGGTAAGTTGATCCAAGCACTTAGTTCCTTAAGATATTTATTAATTTCTTGACATGCTTGATTGAAGCTCGAAGATAACCCTTGTTTTANCCTCTCGGTCCAATTACCAAAGTTCGCTATGTCATGTTCTAGTCCTAAGTATCCCATCCATCCTTTTCTCTCAGAATATCACTAGAGAAATATTAAAAAAATAATACATTTTAACTGGAGAATAATGACACTAATGCATCAAAAGTTTACTGGAAAAGAGTGAACATATAAAATATTGAACAAAGTCATATGATTAATACATCTCACTGTACCCTCACCAACTACAGGTTGCGTTGTACCATCAGCAGTCTGTATACTCTCTGGTACTGCTAGAAGAGTATATAAAGATTGAACAAAGTCATATCATCGGTACATCTCACTATATCCTCACCAACTACAGACTGCATTGTACCATCAGCAGTCCGCATACTCTCTGATACTGCTAGAAGAGTATATAAAAATAGCACTCCAGAATGACCTATCTCGCGATGAGAAACATCAGAATCTATGATTCATTTTGATGATTTTGTGGTGGAAATAGCGGCAATAGTGTGTTACCAATATCTTTGCTAAAGCGAGCATAAGTGACAATGTTACCCCTTGATGTCAATGAATTTGAAACATCCTCAGTTCCATCTCTTGTTGCTTTCTGCTTCCTCTTCAACAGCTCCAAACACCCATAATCCTCACTAGTAAAGATCACACATCTCTCCCTCGTCCTCTTCTACCATCAAATTTACCCATAGCCCTCTGTTCCACCTTTCAAACTCCACTACCACGAGCTCCACCTCCACCTTATCCACATCCACATGTCTCTCTCCTTAGGTGGATTTAGACAGGCCCTGCTCAAATGACCAACATCACCAAAGTTGCAGCACTTGCGAGGCTTCCCCTATGACGCCTAGCGTATCTGGGCTCGCAGCAACCAATGTTGATCGTGCACCCGAAAACCCACTCAGCTCAGAGTGTAGCTTCATGTGACTCTCCCACAACAATGGTTTTGTCTAGTGTAGGAACAATCGCCTGAGCTAGGAGAACCGATCTCCTCTGATCAAAGGCCGGCTTTAGACGAGCCAGAAACTGCATAGTCTTCATCAGTGCAAAGATCTCTCCCTTCTTGCACCCCGGATCACTACAGCTCGACATAGGTGAAAAGTGATCAAGATCTTTCCACAACCACTCCACATCTATCGAGTACTCCTGAATCGATCTATCACCCTGAATCACTGTCTCTATCTCACAGTAATCTAAAACACCCTTATGTGATTCTCAGCTCCAACATAGATCCACTTCGGCTTTGCCTATATGTCATTCACCTTCCAAATGTCATCCACTGATGTTGCAATCGATGGAACCATCGAATTAAGTAGCTAAGAGTAAATCAATGCATGTGTAGTTCTGCACTTATCCCCTCAACGTTGTCACTCTTTGGCTCTACACCCATTAGATATCCTTCTAGACTCTTCCCTACTAAAACAACCTTGATTTGACGCAACCAACTCAGATACATGGTTGGTTCATCGAGCTTCAGATCCAAAAGAGGGAAATCTCGTTTCACCTACGTCGGAGCACTTGCTGAGGTAGTGACACCCGTCGAGATGTTAGCTCTATGTATGAGCCATACTAAGACCTTCAAAACTTCAGGATCTATTTTTCCCAAGAGTTTTCAATCCTTTGCCTCCCATACTATCTCCATGTTCTAATATCCTCAATCACAAAAATAAATATACAACACACATAATACAAACAGGCTTCCTTCGTGGCTCCCAAACCACAATTCTTTGAGAAATCAACCATGGGACTACTGCATAGAAACAACACCAAAAGCATAGCCCTACTCCTCTCCTTCCTCTCACAGCAAACCTTTGTAGAAGCCCTTTGTGACAGAAACCTGCAAGAAGCTTCGAACCTTTCGAGAAAGTCGCGATTAGAGCTTCTGGGAGATCCTACTGAGGAGGTGTCGCGATATAGGTGGTGCGGTCAGCCACGAGCGACCAGCCTAGCGAGCAACCCTATTTGTCGCGATTTCATTTGCCTTCCCAACAAGCTCTATCACGACTACTAAGCAAAGCGATCCCGTCTGCCTTCCCAGCGGGCTCTATCGCAGCTACTACGCAAAGGAAAAAAGATCAAGTTGCACCAACGGTGTGGTCAGCTAGCTGCCAGGATTAAGGCTCTGATACCAAATAGAAATTAATGCTCAAAAAACCACCTTCATTTCATTGAAGAAGGGCTTATATAGAGCCATATAAGTTGCAATATTTACAAATAAATCCCTAAATTTTATTTATTTACAAATAGAACCCTACTTTAGATACAAATCTCAACAATAATCAAAGCCAAAATTATTTCATGTAAAAGTTAGTTAATAAATGTATTTTAATTCAAATTCAGAAACCAAGTCATGTAGTTATTGGTGGCCATAGGATGCGCCAAGTGTCAACTTCTGGAGTCAGCTACTTTAGCTTAGAATACATAAATATTTATATTAAATTTAATTATTATATGTCAAGTATAGTTAGCTATCAGATAAAATAAATTAGTATGTATCTATAAAGTATAAATGAATTTAAAGCTCAAAAAAAATTAAATTTGAATTCAAAATTAAAAGTAATAACACATGAAATGATAGTTAATAGCTTTCACAATTGAAATTATGACGTCATATAATAGTTTACTAACCATATTTGAATTCGAAAGATATGTACCCTATTTTAAAATGTCTAAAGATGCCCAATCGAAACTGAATGTATATTACATTTCTTTCAAAATTGCATTTTATATTTACATTAAAAGCCTAAAACCTTAAGACATTTTACACCACTTTATTTTGATAAAAATAATTTTCATTTAAAGGATACAACTAAACAAAAACAGAGAGATTAAGAAACCTCCTTCCTTAAGTTGCTTCAATTGCTTTCTATGGAGCAAAACAAAAGTGTTCAAGACAAAAAACATAATACGTAACTCCAAAACGAATGGATAAATGACACACGTACATAGATGTACATGTTAATATATATATATATATATATATATATAATTTGAATTGGCTCTAATATTGACTCCAAATAAATCACTTTCAGTTTGACTTAAGCCTATATTGAAATATTTGATTTCATACCATCCGGCTGAACACAATATCAATCATGATGATATCATCAGGAAAAAAAAAAAAACCTAGATGATATTGTCTTTAAGAAAAAAATAAGAAGAAGAGCATTCAAAGTTCCAATTACATAATTAGATATATCATCATAAAATGACAAATCAAACAATTAATATATTGAGTTTTCAAGTATTAAGAATTAGCACATTGAGTTCATATTTTAAAAATAAAATGTCCATATCAAACCTGTTTGCATGGTATCCCCCTTAGAGCTTCAATGAGAGTAGGCCTAAAAATTGCCCGTCGCACTTCTCCATGACCACAGCAAAACGACGAATTATCACCACAGGTGAAAACCTAATAGACAAGAGATGAATGTCAATAAAATGATTTAGGGACATTGCCACCCAATTCCTATGTATTTACATATCTAACACCAAAATTTAATTTTTACATTTAAACCACCCAAATCTTTCATATCACATCCAAAAAACCATCATTTTAACTTTTACAAAAGTGATATGTACTATGCATTGGCAAGGTGGCATGTATGTAAATGTATAGGAATTGAGTGGTATGTATGTAAATCTTCCAATGTTTATTGGAAAATATTCATGGTTTACCTCTCCTGACTCCACGACAAAGGCAGCATGGTTATGAGATGCAGACATGTGGATGACACGAGAGAGCGAAGGAATATTGATGCGGCTAAATGCCACACACTGTGTTGTATCTTGACCATGACCGAGCACACCACACAAACTAGATCCACATGAGTAAACAAAAAAATCATGAATCAGGAGCGTATGATATCTTCCAGTGGTTATTTGCATCTGCATAAATAGAGAGTTTCCAGAGAAAATTTAGCTCAATCATATATATCATTTCTAATTTACTAACTAGATAGAACTCAAATTTATAATGTAAATAATACCTGAAACAAACAAAAGAGGTGTTGTAAACAACAACAACAACAAATAATGTATCAATCCTTTTAATAATATTAAAGCTATTTTGTGCAAATTATTAAATCCAAAACAAGTTAAAGATAGAGATCAGAACCAATGTGCATGCATATTGAACCGACTACCAAGATTTACGAAGTTCCCTTGGGCAAATAACTCATAGTTGCTGACAAAAATCGTCTATCATATTGAACCGACTACCTCTTCTAACTAAGTAGACCAGAAATAACGACAACCTAGGATGACAGAACCATAGAAGCTTGATCGAGTGTCATCATTTCCCCCACCGTTTGCTCTAAAGCTCACGGTGATAATTTTATAATTTTAAAATATTAAATTTGATGCTACTACATGCTAAGTTTAAACACTAATTGAAAGTGCACTCTCGTTATTGGGAGGATTACTTATCATAAGGGCTTAGACCTATGGGAAACCTCGAAGCCCGGATCAATTCCTTGCAAAATGAGGGTGAAATCTTTGGGTAATATCTTATCTACTATCTCATATACCTTCTACAAATTTGACTCGGAACCTCACATTAAATTCTCTCAATCTCATTCATTTCTTTCATTCTAAAAGGCAGGCCAAGGTATTTTGAATTTTTGGAGCCCACAACACCTTACAATTTGGTTGTATAAAATCCCAAAGCTATTGTAAAAGACAATAATGCGTCCTCTCCTGTTAATTAGTTTGCATATTAAATTCTCGGTCATGAAACTAATAGTTTTAGAGGTCATAATCATCATTATCCATATCCCAATCCTTTTATGTCTACAACATTCACTCACTTTAGATGGTAAATGTCTTGTTAACGCTAGCTTTTGCAAATCTGTTTACACAGTTATAATTTCCATCACATTCCATCCATATTAATTTGATCAAAAGGTGCAAATGACCTTGCCAGTTCCCATTGTAGATTTCCCAATGACCTAAGCTTAACTTTAGCATCAATAATCACCACTACCATAGCTTCATTTAAAGAATATTAAGAAGAAGTGATTTCAATAATGACATTCCCAAAAAAAAAAATAATAGTTTCTGGGAAAGAACGAGAAAATTCACACTAAAAGAACACACAAAACGCGGTTTGGCAAATTGCCTACATTCACGGAGAAAATTTGTGTGATCTTTTGGAATGAATTTTCTCGTTCTATTTTTTGCTTCATCGTCGATCGATTGTTTTATTTTAAATATACCACAACACTTCAATATCAAGAAAGAACTATTTTAAGTAGCACTGGCTCGATGGAAACATTCAAATTAAACATGCTTGAAAATCACCTAATATAAGAGCATTTGAGCTGAAAGAATACATGAATTGTCTGTCGGTTCACATAAACTAACTTTAGCTTGTAAAAGTTCTTTTCATTTTGTATTCTTAAAGAACTAAGTAATTAAATGTGTGAAATAGGAAGAAGTATGGCTCTTTGAATATACATCTCTGCAACATAACTAATTACCACCAAATCTCAAACATGGACAGCTTAGTTTTCCATAAGAGGTTCTTTGATGAAAGATGAATGGATGATAATACAAAAAGTTATAGATGAAATGAGCTAATCCAAACCATGAATTGATGAGCTCAAGAAAGTTTGAAAAGACCACATGTTTGAATCTTACTCAAACTTATAAATTTACATTCATATCAAGCATGAACTTGACAGCCAGCATAATTTTTTTTGTCGAAAAATCATGACATGAAGCTTTTAAATCAAGCAAGAACTGAAACAAGCCTAACTAAATATATTCAATAAATTAATAATTCAAAGAAAAAAATTCATAAAGCGCAAAAAAATTATCCATAATTATTCATAAAATTAAGCATAACTCTCTTAGCATGCTGTTAGTGAATTACAAAAACAAGTAAATTGAATTAAATAATGTTTCTTTCAACATAAAATCCCATCATAGTTATACCTCAAATGATATACTTCAATTAAAAAGCACGTGAGAAAAATAAGTTTCATATCATAATAAAAAATTNGTAAATTGAATTAAATAATGTTTCTTTCAACATAAAATCCCATCATAGTTATACCTCAAATGATATACTTCAGTTAAAAAGCACGTGAGAAAAATAAGTTTCATATCATAATAAAAAATGATTGAATGACATTTAACCAAAATTTTATAAAGCCATTTGTTGAATAACGAAAAAGTATTTTCATGAACTTAAATAGAATAACTAATGGACAAACATTTCATATATATTATAAGCTTCATTAATCATAATCAAGCTAATTCAATTATCTACAGAAAAAAAAAAGCATAAACCTAAAAGAAAAGATCATCAAGCATACTGCCATGGTAAATAAAAATAACAAAATAATAATAATAATAATAAAATGAATCTAGTAATAAATATTTCACGCATATCTGGCTAACAGATTTCACAGATTATATGAAATAGTTTATTTTCATTGAACAAAATTTTTCAAGGTTCAAGAAAGGACCCCCTGGATATCCAGCATGTTGTCTCCAATGGATGCTATCTCACCACTATAATAACTTCAAACTCTTTCATTTAAATAGTTAATTGGTTTAAACAAATTAATCTTCAATGGATGCTACTCCCACAATTTCATAATATAATCCCTTCAAATTCATTCATGAATTTATCATACATGCATCTTTAACATTCTAATTACCACAAATGCCGCATATTAGTTTTTAGTGGTATCTCTCTTTTCTAACACTTGACTTCATTCATCATAGTCAGTGCTACCGCAAATCAAATTTTAAATTTTATCACAATGAATTTCTACATATTGACATTTCCTTCACAAAACATTCTTATGCAATATCAGTTGAGCTTTTCTTTGATTATATTAACCTCCTAAACCCCAGGTTGGTGGAACCACAAACAATCGGTATACCTCATTGATTTATTGATCAAGAAAAAGGGAATGGACTGCCATGTAAAATCATGAAGTCATAATCCACGATGAACTTGAAAATTTTCCATTATCCCCTGCACGCGTACAAGTGATTTCAACAAGGACTGAAAATACTCAATTTGAGTGGGATCAAAGACTTTTTTAAGATTAAAATGGTTGTCAATTCTTACATGAATTTCATAATTTCTAATATATATATATATATATATATATATATTAATGCTTAGTTATCTCTGCCAATTTTATTCATTCAAAATAGAATATGAAGCACCTTAGAACAATTCTATGACATATTCTATTTGTTGGTCTTAGACCAATCACTTTGCCATAACCTACATTCACCCTTGCTCCAATAACACATCACTCCACTAAACTTCTTGGAAAGGAGGGCTTTGCTTTTTGAGAGTTAATTCATAACATGGGTTGCCACACAACATACAAACTAAGGATGGATTTTTGAGTTATATCACCCACGCAGGATCACAAACCTTTATCCCAACTATCAAAGATAGTATACCTATAAAATGCTAAAACTTGTGAAATAACATGGGTGCCAAGAACTCATGCACTTTTTATCCTAGTGTCCTAATTTGAACTATTTGTTAAACATCCTTAATTTGAATTCTTTGCACAAGACAGCACTACTTTAATGAATTTTTTCACCACTTATCTTTGATTCCACTTTTGGAAGTGTCTCCTATTCCTTGCAAGGAATGAATAACAATCTTGAGGGAGAGATTTTAATCTTCTTGATTTATGGAACTCATGCACTTTTTATCCTAGTGTCCTAATTTGAACTATTTGTTAAACATCCTTAATTTGAATTCTTTGCACAAGACAGCACTACTTTAATGAATTTTTTCACCACTTATCTTTGATTCCACTTTTGGAAGTGTCTCCTATTCCTTGCAAGGAATGAATAACAATCTTGAGGGAGAGATTTTAATCTTCTTGATTTAAAGAACTCATGCACTTTTTATCCTAGTGTCCTAATTTGAACTATTTGTTAAACATCCTTAATTTGAATTCTTTGCACAAGACAGCACTACTTTAATGAATTTTTTCACCACTTATCTTTGATTCCACTTTTGGAAGTGTCTCCTATTCCTTGCAAGGATTGAATAACAATCTTGAGGGAGAAATTTTAATCTTCTTGATTTATGGATAAAAAGTGCATGAGTTCTTGGCCCATAAAAGTTAACATTAAATTACAAAGCTACTTTGGAAGTACTAGGTAACTAGTTCTGTGAAATTGAAGTGCTCGCAAACAAAACCAAGCACAACATGTTTAACATGCAAGCCGAAATCAAAACTAATCTCCTTTAAAAGCAACCTCAAACTTCTCTAGCTTGGTTTCCATATTAAGTTCATAAAATGAGATACTTGATTGATACCAAATAGAGTCGTACAGAAGACAAGACAAGATGAGGTAAGTTGATCCAAGCACTTAGTTCCTTAAGATATTTATTAATTTCTTGACATGCTTGATTGAAGCTCGAAGATAACCCTTGTTTTAAAATCTAACTCATGCTTATATATACTCTTACTAATCAATCTTGAGCTAGAATCAAACTTTAATTTAGTCCAACTAAACTTAAGTGAGATGTTAATGATTCAAATATTACTCTCATTCGATACTCAAAAACATAAATGTCATTTTCTTGGTATGGTTTTTAAATGTATACAACTCCAGTATTTCTGAGTAAGTGCAATCAAATTGTGCTATCTATTTTATTCTCAAAACCAAATTACCATAGTTTATGTATAGTGTATATTATAAAAAACAGACTCCTTCTACTAAATAAACACAAAATGAGCATCTCACCAATATATCATCAAGTTAATAGTTGAATAACATAAATAAATTAACAAGTACATGTTCAAACGTAAGAGTTATACATTCCAAGCATCATCAATAACGTTCAAGCTGGTTCGTTATTTTAATTAAAAGAGCACATGCAGTGAAACATAATTGAATGAATCTCAAGCTATTTCTTTAATGCAATGCTTCGCTTGAAATTCTAGTACTACGGTAGAATTATAGATAAACTTGAAAAAAAAATTTATTTGTCGTTCAGTCTAGAAATAACAAACAAGACTACTTTATTTTCCATCCAAAGCTGAACTGATGATGATAGAAGTTAAAGTATCAAAGTAATACATTGCCTGCTGATGTCTTGGCGGTGCCTGAAGATTGCTCCACTGATTGCAAGAATCTTAGAACCTTCTTCCAATTCCCACCACAGCGATCAACAAGATCCTTCTTTGCGGATTGAGGCAGAGAAGCAAATATCAGGTGCTTTTCACAGAGATGAAATGCAGCAAATTCAATCATAGAACGGAATGTATCAGGACAAGCCCCATGACTTCCCCTGAAAATTCGGCATGTTGCCTCCACGCATGCAAGATCTGCAGAGCTGAGACGACCTGAACTCAAAATCTCATAAATCAAATGCGCAGGGAGCTCCTCCATAGAAAAGGCACGATTAAGATATGCCATACAATGCCTGCACTTCTCCCTTCTTACTTATATGGCTGCCTAAACCGTAGAAACTCTCCTGCTGTAAAAGAACAAAACCTTGACACCAAACCAAGATTGAAGTTAACAATTCATCGGAATGGTAATCGGCTTGAAATCTCGATAAAAAAAAAAAAAAAAAATCAAAGAAACCAACACTTTGCAGTCAGAATCGTCAAACAATTAGTTTTGGGGTGGTCCTAGGGCTAGAAAACATGAAAAAAAAAAGTGGATTAATAAGAAAACGTCTGATGGAAGAAGCATACAGGAAACCAAAAACGTAAAGAAGAACTCAGAACCCAAATTCAAACGACGCATCCAAAGTCTCAGATGCTTCCGCAAAGAAATGACACGTCTACGAATAGAATCAAAGAAGCAGCAAACAAGTGACTAGATCAGAACATCGCCAGAATGAGATCAACAACCCCTAAAATTTTACAATGGATCGAAACGCAAGAGAGGCAAGCAACAGAGAGACATCAGGGTTTTCGATTCTCAAAATTTAGCTAAGAAGGGAAAAGATTTAAGGAGAGAAAAAGAAAAGGCAAGAAGCTGAACAACTGGAGCACTGGAGCTGGGCTGAGCTTGCAGTCCAAACCTTCGGGGCTAAGCTTTCTGCAACACCCCGAATCATACAAATGGAGGGGAAAGAGGAAGATTGGGAGCATAAAATAATGAGGAAAATCAATCTACAAATTAAAATAAGAGAATTGGGTGATATGATAAAGCGTTGAAATCAGATGTGGGGGCCTGTGAGGAGATCTAGGCCGTTGATTTTTTTAATTTCACACCTAATTCTGTGATGTGGACGCCGGCGATAGCTGTGGAACATTCTAGGGGTAATGTGGATGCCACGTCGGGCTTAGACGATTTGACTGCGCGGTTCAACGGGTCGATTTGGCCCTCGGATGCTCTCGGTTTTTATCGTTGGCAGTTGGAACGCAATTACGTGTGTTTAAGGGCCCAGCTTATAAATAGGGCTGTAAGTTGAAGTTAACAACCTGAACACGAACGAAGTAGTANTCGTGTTCGGCTCGTTTACACCCCTACTTATAAATGAGGGTCGTGGTACCATTTGGATGTGTATTTTGCTCGCTTATCCTAAAACATGATTTCATTTTTATACTAAATATAAGCCGCGGGCGGGGGTCGACCCGCGGGTCTTGTTTCAGGATAAGTTGTTTATCCTGAAACACACAAGCTACCCTAAACGCACCCTAAGATAGCTATGATTAGGCATGTAAATAAGTCAATTATTTTGGTTGGCTTATTCGATTTTTTTTTCAAAATAGATTTATATTTAAAATGGCTTGCTAGGATTTGAATTTATGTGTTTGTTTAGTTTGTGTTTGGCTTAAAATTAAGTTAATTTAAAAAATAAAACTAAAACCAACCCTCCATTAAATCCAATTTAGTTATTCCAGACTTAATTAATCTGATAAATATAAATTTATCGAGTTTGATAAATTATATTTAACAAAATGCAATCACTGCCTACATCTAACTTCTATCGCAATTTTCTTTGCGAGTTGAGAATGGAATCAATACCTTCGAGTTTTTGTTTTTTTTAGGAATACTTATGTGACTTTGTGGTTAGTGACTCATGTTGGGATTTTTTCTTTAAGATTCTCAAATTAANATATAAATTTATCGAGTTTGATAAATTATATTTAACAAAATGCAATCACTGCCTACATCTAACTTCTATCGCGATTTTCTTTGCGAGTTGAGAATGGAATCAATACCTTCGAGTTTTTGTTTTTTTTAGGAATATTTATCTGACTTTGTGGTTAGTGACTCATGTTGGGATTTTTTCTTTAAGATTCCCAAATTAATTAATGATGGGAGTAAATTTTGTTTCTTTAGAATTCCCAATTAATTAAAACTCTATTTTAATTTCAATATCCTTTGGAATTCCCAAATTAATTTCAATACCCATTGAAATTCTAGAATTAAATTAATTTCAATATCCTTTGGAATTCACAAATTAATTTCAATACCCATTGAAATTCTCAAATTAATTTCAATAACCGTTTGAATTCCTAGATGTTTTTAAGAGAAATAAATTTCAGAATGTGGTTCATATAGTGTCTAAGTTCAACACATGAATTTAGTAACGTTCCATAATATGGCACATCCATTGAACTCTGTGATGGGCATAACACTATAAATTAGATGTCATGTTTGTTGTTTTGGTCCCTAAGCTTGCTCCTCTTTATTTTATTTGCACCATCGGGTTGTGAGTAAGAAAAGCTTAGAAGATCTATAACAGAAAATTTGTCGTGTGAGCTGTGAGTGTAAACTCTGTTCGTATAAGTTATGGCCGGAGGTATGAATGATCTTATCTTGCTTCCGCTTATCGATTCAAATATATATTTTAGATTGAATATGTTATTTGGAATCTTTTACATTTGGTATCAAAGCTCTGAATGAGAGTGTCTCAACTAGAGATCTTACAGCTCCTATGCGGGGATCAACAATTGCTGCCAACACCATTGGATAGAGTTTTGTTGACCTCACTTTTGGTTGAGGTCTATAAAACTTCTTTAGTAGCCTAGGTCTAGCANTTCCCCCACCGTTTGCTCTAAAGCTCACGGTGATAATTTTATAATTTTAAAATATTAAATTTGATGCTACTACATGCTAAGTTTAAACACTAATTGAAAGTGCACTCTCGTTATTGGGAGGATTACTTATCATAAGGGCTTAGACCTATGGGAAACCTCGAAGCCCGGATCAATTCCTTGCAAAATGAGGGTGAAATCTTTGGGTAATATCTTATCTACTATCTCATATACCTTCTACAAATTTGACTCGGAACCTCACATTAAATTCTCTCAATCTCATTCATTTCTTTCATTCTAAAAGGCAGGCCAAGGTATTTTGAATTTTTGGAGCCCACAACACCTTACAATTTGGTTGTATTAAATCCCAAAGCTATTGTAAAAGACAATAATGCGTCCTCTCCTGTTAATTAGTTTGCATATTAAATTCTTGGTCATGAAACTAATAGTTTTAGAGGTCATAATCATCATTATCCATATCCCAATCCTTTTATGTCTACAACATTCACTCACTTTAGATGGTAAATGTCTTGTTAACGCTAGCTTTTGCAAATCTGTTTACACAGTTATAATTTCCATCACATTCCATCCATATTAATTTGATCAACGTTCCAAGGTGCAAATGACCTTGCCAGTTCCCATTGTAGATTTCCCAATGACCTAAGCTTAACTTTAGCATCAATAATCACCACTACCATAGCTTCATTTAAAGAACATTAAGAAAAAGTGATTTCAATAATGACATTCCCAAGAAAAAATAATAGTTTCTGGGAAAGAACGAGAAAATTCACACCAAAATAACACACAAAACGCGGTTCGGCAAATTGCCTACATCCACGGAGAAAATTTGTGTGATCTTTTGGAATGAGTTTTCTCATTCTATTTTTCGCTTCGTCGTCGATCGATTGTTTTATTTTAAATATACCACAACACTTCACTATCAAGAAAGAACTATTTTAAGTAGCCTTGGCTCGATGGAAACATTCAAATTAAACATGCTTGAAAATCACCTAATATTAGAGCATTTGAGCTGAAATAATACATGAATTGTCTGTCAGTACACATAAACTAACTTTAGCTTGTAAAAGTTCTTTTTATTTTGTATTTTTAAAGAACTAAGTAATTAAATGTGTGAAATAGGAAGAAGTATGGCTCTTTGAATATACATCTCTGCAACATAACTAATTACCACCAAATCTCAAACATGGACAGCTTAGTTTTCCATAAGAGGTTCTTTGATGAAAGATGAATGGATGATAATACAAAAAGTTATAGATGAAATGAGCTAATCCAAACCATGAATTGATGAGCTCAAGAAAGTTTGAAAAGACCACATGTTTGAATCTTACTCAAACTTATAAATTTACATTCATATCAAGCATGAACTTGACAGCCAGCATAATTTTTTTTGTCGAAAAATCATGACATGAAGCTTTTAAATCAAGCAAGAACTGAAACAAGCCTAACTAAATATATTCAATAAATTAATAATTCAAAGAAAAAAATTCATAAAGCGCAAAAAAATTATCCATAATTATTCATAAAATTAAGCATAACTCTCTTAGCATGCTGTTAGTGAATTACAAAAACAAGTAAATTGAATTAAATAATGTTTCTTTCAACATAAAATCCCATCATAGTTATACCTCAAATGATATACTTCAGTTAAAAAGCACGTGAGAA
>JXCR01137500.1:0-10411 GCA_002079205.1 Phalaenopsis hybrid cultivar | reverse complement strand
TTATTATGCTTTTAAAAAATAAAATGCATCCTTGCAAACATGAATATGCTATAAATATAAATATATAAAAAAATTAGGTGTTAGTTATGTGTAGCACATAAGAATTGTGGGGTGTGAATTTTAATTTTCTTAATTCGTTTTTTAAACATAGTGTTTCTCGTTGGACATCACAACTTTAATGTGTCAAAATATACCTTTTTTTTAGCTCCAAACATGTTTCCAATAGTTTTATTATTATAAAAAATATAATTGATACTTCGTCAACAAATTTTTATCATCTGACATAAATTTCAAGACACAACATAAAACTCGGGAATAGTCGAATCTTTAGCAAGAAACGTTCAAATTTTGATTAAAAATCATCCAAAATTTCTATTTCAACAAACTTACAATCAAATAAACCGGCTCGAGATAGACCCAATGAAACTAAACTTGGTTTAATTAAAGCCAAATCAAGCTCAGATCAAACCGTTGAACTACTTTTGTAAGCTTTTAGTGCAAAATTTGAAGTTCAAACGGTTTACAAATTTGAAACGTTTATAGTCAAATCGAGCGTCTCGATAAGACGAAATCAATGAGCCCAAGACCACCCAACTTTGACTTCATTAAGACACTTAAATTTCCACATAACACAATCTGATCGAAGAAACTTCCCTAGGCTATCTGATTAGAGTGGCCTAGATTTCTTCCTTATTTGAAACCTTGACTCTATAAATAACGCACTACCCCGTATGGAGAGGGGATATAGACTCAAAGCTAGAAAAAGATCGAAGCTTAAAGGAGCTAAAGCTTAGCAACATTCTTGAACTAGAGATCTTGCAGTTTCCTTCCGATCTTGTAGTCGTCGACCGCCACCTGTCGGCCACTGTCGACCTCCCATTAACCGCCAATAGCTCCTTGCAATGAAGTCCCTTGAAGAGTCATAATATTCATTGTGGAATCCCAATGTATGTTACATAATAGTGAATCACCTGATGAAGCAATACGCCGTTCAAAAAATCATATAACAACACCCTCTCAAAGAATACGATGCAATGACACACTCTGATGATGGTATAATAATGTACCCCACATAGGGTGCAACGACGTCTCTCAAAGACTATGTAACAATGCACCCTGAATATGGTGCAATGCACACCCCAAAGACAATTACATTCGCCAAACTTCTATAGCTCTTTTCGTAAAGCTCTTGATTCTAGCATTTGTGGCCAATATACATCATCACAACTTAACTCTACAACCTACGTGACCAGCTATGGCCGACGTGGCTAACAGCTCGTGTAGCTCCCGTCTCTGGTCCCTTTGGCTTGTCGACATTATCACAGCTCACCACTACGACCTATGTGACCAATTACTACATATGTGGCTCATAACTCGTGCAACTCCAGATTTTTGCCTCTATGGCCTTCAGATGTTATTTTGACTTACCACTACAGCCTATGTGACCAACTAAGAACTACTTGACTCACAACTTGCCCAACTCCTAACCTTGACTAATGTGGCCTATGGACGTCATCATAGCTTAACACTATGACATATGAGATCAACTTCAGCCCATGTGGATTACAACTCATGCAACTCATGACCCTAATTTCTGTGGCCTAAAGACGTCATCACAGCTCACCACTCTTGTCTATGTGGCCAACTACAACATAGGTGGCTCACATCTCATACAACCCCCAACTTCATCATCTACAACCTACGAATATCATCACAGCTCACCAGTACAATATACATGATCAAATATAGCCTACGTAACTTACAACTCGTTTACTTCCTGACTCCGATCTTTGAAGCTTACGAATGTTATCGCAGCTCACCACTACGATTTATGTGACTCACAACTCGTGCTGATCTCAAATCTGGGTGGCTTACATACATCATCACAATTACCACTATGACCTGTGTGACCAATTATGACTTACATAGTTTACAATTTGTGCAGCTTCTCAACTCCCACCTCTATGTCCTATGGGCGTCATCATAGCTCACAATTATAGCCTACATGACCAAAATATGGCCTACACTGCCCACAACCCATATAACTCCCAATTCAGGCCTCTGTGGCCTGCTGACACTATCACAGCTCACTCCCATAATCTACATAACCAAATATGACCTAAGTGGCTCCCAACTTATGCATTTCCTACTATGACCTCTATGACCTACAATTGCTCCTGAAATGACCATCTTTGGTTCACACAACTAGCTACTGTCATATCTTTCAACTACAATCTATATTACAAGCTGACACTACTGTCACTATCTATAAAATTCACGACAGACTACTGCCTTCATAACAATTGATTATAACCCTTGCAACCTGCTATCACTGAGAAATACATTCATTACAATCAAACTATGATTATTATCGATCAATTAATGTCCTACAATTATGATGATCAGTTTTATAACTTCATCTTCCCTAATTCTCACTCACTATTGATAGTAAGTTATTTCAATTGGGCTAGATCCCGTGATTTTCCTCATTTTTAAAGATTTTTTACAAAAATTTGAGGTGTCTCCTCATGTTTACCTTTTTTATGCGTTGGAGTCATGTACAAAACTAAGATGTTAGATTATCACTCTACCGTCATAAACCTTCCGACACATATCAATAATTATGATTTTAGTTTCCTTAAAATAGCATAACATAATAATAATAATAATAGAATGGTGGAATATTATTCAAATCATTATTCCACAAATTATTTTCTATTTATGATCATAAGAACAAAACTCACACGGCCGTGTACAACATTGAAGATTAACTCAAATATCAGTATTATGAAATTAAAACAAGTGAAAATAAATGAAAGTTGAATTGGAATATATAATATATCATTGTTCCTTCCTCTATTATTTGCTTGCGATAAAATGCTAATATTTGTATAAAGTTTGATGAGCAGCATTATAAATGTATCTTTTTAATCAGTAAACTAATTAAGAGATGCACACATAAGTCCTAAATTTGTGCCTATTTAATCTTTATAGAATTAAAAATAAAACACACATTTTGGGATCATAAAAAACCACATAAATTTACTTCATTTTTGTTGCCATATTTTAAAATACTCAAAAAGTTTTAAAAATAAAAAAATAATNGGAAATAATGAGAAGTTGATCAATGATTTTAATGAATACATTATGAACACATTTCAGATGACCGACTTAGGCTTGATGCATTATTTATTCAAAGTCCAAGCTAAGTTCATCATGGAGCGGCGAAGAGAGTTCTTAGATATCTACAAGGAATGGGGAATTAAGGTGTCTAGTATGAATTCATTTCTAACTCAAGGCTAATTATATATACTGACAATGATTGGGTTGGATCATTGGATGACACGAAGAGAACCTTGGGATATGCGTTCACACCAGGTTTAAGAATATTATCTTGGGCATCAAAGAAACAAGCAACTGTTGCACAATCATCAGCTGGAGCAGAATATATTGCAGCTGCCACAACTACAAACCAAGCTATATGGCTAAAATACATACTAGAAGATATGGGCGAGCCACAAAAAGGAGCTATAGAAATCTATTATGACAGAAAATCAGCTATAACAATGACAAAAACTTTTGTTTTTCATGGCAAAACTAAACATATTGGTATCAAATATCATTTAGTCAAATCAAGAAATTAAACTCAAGAACTACGAGACTGAAGAGCAACTACCACACATATTCATAAAGACACTTCAAAATGAAAGTTTGAACCGATACACAATGTAATTGGCATAATCAAAATTCACATCAAGGAGGAGTGATAAGACTGCTGTNTATTTAATCTTTATAGAATTAAAAATAAAACACACATTTTGGGATCATAAAAAACCACATAAATTTACTTCAGTTTTGTTGCCATATTTTAAAATACTCAAAAAGTTTTAAAAAAAAAAAAAAAATAATATTTATAAATTTATATTCAAATGATTATCTCATAAAAATGATTCCAATGATGCCAAAATTGTTTCAATTGGAGCATGTTTGAGTCATGAATGAATCCAAATAAATTGAATTGGATCCACTTAAGCCAATCTTGGTGAGCTTTTTTTTTTTAGTCTTTTTCATCTCAATTCCATAGGTGCAATAAATGCGCTCTAGGTGCAAGCGAGGACTGTTGCCACCCATCTAGCGACTCTAAGGTATGTCGACTAGTTCTCAAGCACCCTCTTCTTACGAATAGCGCGACCATGAATTCAATCGCAACAGCACACATCAAATTATATAGAATATATTGTCTTAATGTTGTGCTTTGTAGAGTTCATATGGTACATGCAAACCTCCAATTCTTGGATCATATTTAGAGCTGGATTAGAAGTGAGAAAAAAAAAATGATGGTTTAGGATTGTCACATTTTGGCAAGCAAAAATTTGCATGAGGGTCTTTTACAAATTATGCAGGCCTTTAATGATTTTAATTCTTAAGTTATTTATGAGATTGAATTACTATTGATGTGTGCTAGAAAATTCTTAGTTGTTGAGTAATATATTATTGTATTAGCGTGATGTAAGATTTTGCACACACTAAGAAGAGAGAAAAGAACTAGTCGTGACACCATAAATTTTTATGTGAAAAACTCGTTAAAGGAAAAACCACAGGGTTTGATCTAGTTATGAAGATCCACGATAAGTTGATGAATACAGAGACTCATTGTCCCCCATGTGGGAAATGGTTAAAAAGTCTTCTGAATTACAACATGAATGTGGGATGAAGTTGTTGCAATGAGCGGGCGGAGACCCATAGTGATCCGCGACGATCTATACTTGTGGTTGACGGTGGTCTTCTGTGGTTGTTGGCAGTAGGTGGTGGTCGACGGCGGTAGGCGGTGGTTGACGATGGTCGGCGGTGGTCGATGACGACAGGAGTATTGCTGGACTTCAGCTTTTTCTCAAAGCTTCAAGCTCTTCCTTCAGTCTCAAGCTCTCATCCTCTAGCCTCAAGTTCTCTTCCCCCCTCATGAGAGGGGTGGGGCTATACTTATAGAGTTATGGGTGCAATTAATGTAAAAATATGAATTACATTGATCAAACGACTCATAGGGATTCCCTCAATCAAACACTGTTTGATGGATATTTGAGTGTCTTAACAATGTCGAAATTGAGCAACCTTGGGGCTCATTGTATTTGTCTCGTCGAGATGCTCGATTCGTAAATAAGCTCGTCAAATTCGACACGCATTTGACCTTCTTTTCGGTTTAATGACTTGATTGGAGCTCGATTTAATTCATATTGGATTAATGTTGGTACTATTAGGTCTGCCTCGTTGAGCAAATTAGTTTGACTATAAGTTTGCTAAAATTTGAGCACTAGATGACTTTTAATCAAAATCTGAACATTTCTTGCTCAAAAGATTATCTCGAGAGTCGTAGCATGGCTCAATATTCGTTCCGAATGAAAGAATTTATTGACGACACATCAACTATAAAGAAATTTAAATCCCAAATTTATTTTCCAGAGTACAATAGATAGAATTTATATTATCTCATTGACTCCATGAATTTTAAATCCTCTTCCTTTTAAGACTGGCCAATGCCTCTTTGGTCACTTAGCTTTCCCTTCATGACGATTTTTGTTACCAATTGCATTGGTTGATGGACTCCCTATATTTCTGAAAGAGACATCTTTGTAATCATTGTGCACCGTCACTCCCGTCAATAATCCTAAACCGAATAGATATAATCACCTCCAGTTGCCTCCATAACCTCCATTCATTGCTTCATCACCCTCATTTGTTCATGCCATCTCTACCAACGAAGAAGGAATGATCTCACCATCGTCAGCCCTTCACAATAATCTCACATAATGCTATAATTGCCATTAAATCATGCTTATTTGTGTCATTTAAAGTGGCCTTAGCCTTTTGTTTTTAACCACTTTATGTAGTCTAACTTAGCCCGAATCCTACATTAGTCAACCAAACTCTAAATTATTTCATCAATTATCAAATTATTTTGATAAATAAAATATTGAAATTCCTAATCCAAGGAATCAAACTCATCCTTATCATTATCAAAAAATAAGAATAAAAACAAAAACTAAAATAAATAAAAACTCACGCATGCACAAAATATACCGCAAAACTCTCGCTTGTTGCTCNAATAAAATATTGAAATTCCTAATCCAAGGAACCAAACTCATCCTTATCATTATCAAAAAATAAGAATAAAAACAAAAGCTAAAATAAATAAAAACTCACGCATGCACAAAATATACCGCAAAAACTCTCGCTTGTTGCTTAGAAGCTGAAACCTTGTACGCATTGTTGACAATTGCTTGTCACGAGATCGGTCGTCCTAATGTTTTTTTTTTGAAAAATTACATACATAGCACCTAATTCTTATGAATTTACCTATCTCACACCTAAACTTTCATTTTTACAAGCATAATACTTTACCTATGGATGAAAAGATGATTTTGACTATTAAAATGCGATAATGAGTGTTACTTTGCATATGATGTTTGTGGTTAGGAAAGTTTTAATGTGAGATANATGAATTTACCTATCTCACACCTAAACTTTCATTTTTACAAGCATAATACTTTACCTATGGATGAAAAGATGGTTTTGACTATTAAAATGCGATAATGAGCGTTACTTTGCATATGATGTTTGTGGTTATTAAAGTCTTAATGTGAGATTGGTAAATATGAAAGTTTTTGGTGCTATGTATGTTTGGTGGTTATGAAATTATTTTTGTACTTCTATAAACTCTAGGATTAAAACACCCACATATAAATAGTTCGAGATCATTTTGGCAATTTACTCTTATAATATTCAATAAAATTAAAATTAACAAAAATGAAGATAATAAAGGATAGCATCTCTTACTCTTACTTTCCACATTAATTCGCCCTAAAATCAATAATAATTACTTGCAAGTTGTAATTTGAGAATGAGGTAAGAAATTTGCTCAATATATACTAATTTACTTGTCAATCAAGTTAAAGAGAGTGTAAGAGAAATTTGGGGCACATAGATATACACCATCCAATTTTTATGTATTTATGTATCTAATGCCTAAATTTTATTTTTTATGTTTATGCCATTTAAATTTTTTTTTATCATATGTATGAAATTGCATTTGATCGGCTTGGGTGATTTGACTGATAAATTTTTAGTTTGATTTTGGTTAAATATTAATTAATTATATTTAAAATTATTTGTTTGAATCCAAATATGTCTGATCATGATTCATGCCCAAAGAATAGAGTGTAGGGACTAAGGGAGAGAAAGAGGGAAAGAGATGGAGACTTGCCCCACATGGGGTGAATTCCGGGGCTCTTTGACCAATTTTATTCCATAAATATTGATGCTACAAGAGGGGATCCAAACACCTTTTTATATGATAGGGCTCTTTTATCTATAAATGATAGAAGGACCAAAAGTAGAATCACATTATTACCCTTGCTAAAGAAGGAATTGCTTTGTAAATGCGGACTGATTATGACATGCTTTGGTAATTTGGAGGACACTCTTCGTGCTCTTTATTCTTCTGATGGGGAAGGTTTAGCTCATGTCCATAATTTTTGTTACTTAATTCACAAATGCTGGCGNTCACATTATTACCCTTGCTAAAGAAGGAATTGCTTTGTAAATGCGGACTGATTATGACATGCTTTGGTAATTGGGAGGACACTCTTCGTGCTCTTTATTCTTCTGATGGGGAAGGTTTAGCTCATGTCCGTATTTTTTGTTACTTAATTCACAAATGCTGGCATACTCAGAATGCTAAAAAGCATGTGAAGCGTTTTGGCACACCCATTGTTATTGTTATAATTGTTCTTGGGGCTTTCTCATTTCCTCATGGTCAACAAATTCAGGAGCAATAAGACACTGCTCAACCCTTTAAGCTATCTTCTAACTCTCATTGGTGCCTGCCCTCTAGGTTGGTTGAAGATGTATATTGATGTTGCCTCACTCCCTTGTTGTGTGGACGGTTTTGAAGCTATATTTTGAGATGAATTGGGTCATTGCGTTAAAGCAGCGAGGCGTCACTAGAAAGAATGGGATTGTGCCCGAGTGGAGCTCGAGGCTACTCTTTCATTGAAAAATTAGTTTGAACCATCGATATGTGAGGTTTGTGGTATTATTATTGATGGAGACAATAAAAATTTCATGAACTTCTTCTTTAGCAACATGAAGCAACGCAAGTGGAATCTTCACCCTCTGGAAAGTCNAGCAGCGAGGCGTCACTAGAAAGAATGGGATTGTGCCCGAGTGGAGCTCGAGGCTACTCTTTCATTGAAAAACTAGTTTGAACCATCGATATGTGAGGTTTGTGGTATTATTATTGATGGAGACAACAAAAATTTCATGAACTTCTTCTTTAGCAACATGAAGCAACGCAAGTGGAATCTTCACCCTAAACCCTATAATGAGACATTTGCTCCAATTGCTTNTTGTCCTGGCCTCTTACATTGAAATATCAAATGATATAATACACGTGTAATATATTAAGATTTGAAGAAAATAGCATGATCATACTCCATAAAAATAACAATCTTTTGTGGTCGAAGAGGACTATAAACATAATTAATAAAGCAGAGACTTCGATCCAACACTATAGCATTAATATATCAATTCATGTTTCAAGGTTGGTCATTTGTGTAATCGCACTTCTTAAAAATTAAATGGAAAACAAGATTTTGAGATGTCTTAAAAAGTATTAATGTATCATGCAACCTTATCAGATTTGAAGCCTCAAAGGTGTTTCACCGACAAGTGAGTCTCATGAGCGACAAAGGAGAAATGTTAGAGACCGGTTGATGTAGACGTGGTCGGTCGGAAGGGGTCAAATGAAGGTGTGAGCCCTAGGCTCAACAGAAAGGTCATGATGAGGGCGGCCGATGCATAGGCTATCGATGAGAATTGGTTGGCAGGAAAACTTTCATACGCCTGAGAGGGAGGCCGGTCTGACAACAAAGACAACCGTCGTGCAAGGTTTCCTGTGCGACGGAAAGCAGTCAAACAGGAGGGCATTCTGTGTGATAGTTGGGTTGGCGTAGAGATTGTTCTGCAAATGAATCTCCCTTATGCTATTGATGAAGCTAAAGGGAATGCAACCATACAAGGCATTGGAGCTAAAATCAATAACTTCCAGTTTGGTGATATTGTAAAGGGATTTGGGTTGTTTGCCAGAAAAGTGGTTGAATGAGAGCAATATGACTCTCAGAATGGAGTGATAAGATTGACGCTATTTCTTTAATGTTCTAGATTATTCTATCCTGTCTTAAGTAGAAGATTCTAGGATATTTGTATTAAATGAGAATGCTCTAAAATATTTAAATAGGAAGAATCTAAAGCATGTTTTTCTAAGAAAAATTGTAAGAGCTTAGAAGATTTTAGATTTAGTCTCTCATGCTTATAAATAGACATAACTTGTTGTTCTCTTATAAGCAGGAAACTACTCATCAAAGTTTAGTGATAAAATTCTCTCTTTCTTCAACCATTGCCAACAATCCAAATCTCCCTCTTCTCTAAAAAAATTCCAACAATTGGCATCAAAACTTTGTTTGATTATTCATTGAGCATAAGTTGTATATACTGCAGCCTATTTACTAAACAGATGTCCAACTACAACTGTGAAAGATAAGACACCAAGTGAAGTTTGGAATGGAAGAAAGTCTTCTGTAAAACATCTAAGGGTATTCGGTTGTATTTGATATGTTCAAATTCCATAAGGAAAAAAAGAATTAAATTGGATGAAAAGACAAAAAAAAAGAATTTTCTTAGGCTATAGTATTGAATCTAAAGAATATCGAGTCTATAGCTTAAGAAAAAGGAAGCTTATCATTGGTAGAGATGTTAAATTTGATGAAGATGCTACATACAATTGGGAGACAGAAAATGTTGAAAAAAGAAGTGTCAATTTGACACCAATAACACATAATTAAGCTGAATAAGTCAATAATCAACCAATATCATCAACAAAAAAACTTGTGCAAGAGCCAAATCAAGATGCAGACTCTTCTCCAGAATCATCACATAGAAGAAAAAAATCTCTAGCAGAAATCTATGAACATTGTAACATGAAAATCATGGATTTAGAAAGCTTTGAAGAAGCCACAAAGCAAGAAGTGTGAAGAAAATCTATGAAAGAAGAAATAAATATGATCTAGAAAAATAAGAGATGAGATCTAGAAGACTCTTCACAAGAAAAAGAGGTAATTGGAGTCAACTGGGTCTACAAGATAAAACTCAATCCTTAAAGCAAGACTAGTTGCTAAGGGAAACTCACAATAATTTGGATTTAATTATAATGAGACATTTGCTCCAATTGCTCGACATGATACAATAAGATCCTTAGTTGCACTTGTAGCACAGATTAAGTGGAAGATCTATCAATAAGATGTCAAATATGCATTTCTAAATGGCTGCCTGGAAGAAGAGATCTATGTGGAACAACCTC
>JXCR01137494.1:45416-55961 GCA_002079205.1 Phalaenopsis hybrid cultivar | reverse complement strand
TCAAACCTTTTGAAAACACCCAAATTACTCAAAATCACCAAAAATTGCCAAATTACCAAAATGGCCCTCCTTAGCCCAAAATTTCAAAAATTCCAAAAAATCCCAAAAATTCCTAAAATACTCCAAATATTCTCAATTTCACTTCTCTCAACTACCACATAACCCAATTTAGCCAATTTGACCAACTTTGACTAAAACCCCCAAACTTCCCTTAAGGGGCCAAATCTCNACATAACCCAATTTAGCCAATTTGACCAACTTTGACTAAAACCCCCAAACTTCCCTTAAGGGGCCAAATCTCCCCAAATCCACTTCAAATGTTCATCAAATTGGTCCCAATTTCCCCAAATTTCAATTATAAACTCAAATTCACATTTAATATGGCCAATATAAACCAAATATAAGCTCAATTGGCTCATTATTTGAACCAAAATTTGATCCAAATCAAAAGCCCCAATTTTGGCCACATGACCTAATCTCAGCAAATTAAACTTATAGCCCACTCAATTTGTCACAATTCATGTTGAAAACTCTTCATAACATTCCTAAACATCAAAATTGACCTTAAATTGGCCTTTTTGAAGCCTCAATTTCATTTAATTATGACTTAAGTCCAAAAGCCCCAAATTTTGGTAGAAGTTTGACCTAATATAAAAATTAGCTATGCCTCCAAATTTCACCAAATTGAATGCTTTAGCCCACAAATTGGCACCCAATTCATGTTAAAAACTCTTCATGGAATTTGTATTGAACATTATCAACAATTAGTTTAGAATTATCCCAAGGCTAGCCCAATCTATACCCAAGTTTAGCCTATCATGCCCAAAATGACCAACTCTCCAAAATCCTTCAATTTGACCCCCCCAATTGAACTCAAAATTATTTCAATACTTCACCAAAAATGTTCATTGCAATCATATACATCAAATGAATCAATCAATTGGATGAATTAGCATGTCTAGCCTAGCCCAAACCCAAGTTTTGGTCATTTGAACCCACATTGGACCCATGCACTAAAATTAGCCTAACCACCCTAAAGCCACCAAATTAGTGACTCCACATCCATTAGTTGGACCTTAGTGACCAAGCTAAACCTCATAAAACCACTTAATTTAAGCCATGGACCAAAGGTCCCCTAAATCAAGGGATTTTGATTCCATATTTGCTAAGCCTTGGATATTTTTGCCAAAACAAAACCTCAACTCATATTTTTGCTAAACCAAAGGTCCCCTGGCTCACCTGACCACCTAGCCACCTCCCCTGACCTGGCCCGCCGTGAGCCACCTTCTCCAAAATCGTGAGCCACCTCCTCTAAATCAAACCCATTTCAAACTTAGAGGTCACCTCATCCAAATCAAATGTTAGAGCCTCTCTGCCCTCCACCGAAGCATCACTTTTCACTCCCTAATTGGCCATTACAGCCACCCTTAAGCCATAAAAAGCTCCCCTCCACGACTATGTAGGTAGAGTTGAAATTTTCTCAGAGAAAGCCCTCCAAATTGCTCCCAGAGACTCTTTGAGACCTCCTTAGCTCAAGCCAGCCACTTTCCCCTACTTATTCTCACTGTGGAAGCTCAATTTTGAGCTCAAAATTCTCCCTAAAACTAAGACAGAGCTCAATACACCTCCACAATCCATCAAACTCAAATTAAACTTACCCACACCTTCGCCACAGTGAAAGAAGTACAAGCCCCATCAAATTCTTCTTCCACAGAGACCTTATTGTAGCTCTAGACCAACACCTGAAATCGAGCTTGATTGAATTCATACCTAGACCTTACACCACAACAAAAGACTCAATCCCTTCCCACTTTAGACCCCAATGAACATGTCGAGCACCTCTGATTGAAGCTTCCCTTATCAAAGCAAAGGTATTGAACTCCCTCTCTTCCCGAGCCTATTTTGATTCTCCATTTTCTTAGGCTTAATTTCATTACATCTTAACCATATAGATATGTTCCTGTAGTCTAGACGAGCATTTAAGAAAAAAATTCATTCAATTTGGTTGAGAAATGAGGGAGATATCAAGCCTTGAAGATGGACGATTCTTGGGCTAGGACATTGAGGACGATGATGGAGAGCCTTCTAATCACGTGTTTATCTCATCAACGGATGAGATCAAGCCGGGCAGTGCTCCCTTGCATGAACCACGGGCCTAGTCACTGCTGAGTTGGATGACGACCTTAAATAGGAGCGCGCCGCATGGAGCTTTGGAGCCGCCGTAGGTTGACATGACATTGCGTGCCTAAGTAGATAAATAGGGAATTAAATAAATCAGAAAATACTCCCTAACTTCAAAAATTCATATCTTGGTATAGAAAAGTCATAAAAATAAAATAACAATACCCTCTTGCTCAGTGAATAGAGAGAATAATGTGAAAATAATTTGAAGTCCATTTGATGCATGCTTATTTTTAATTAATTAAATATTATTTTGAGTCTTTTGATTCTCTATGCATGTAGGTATTTCATCATGGCTTTCAAATTTTATAAATTGTAGCCTCTGATAAGGGGAACATTTCTTAATTTTTCCAAAGTTAGGGGAGACCTCTAGGCAGGGATCCATATTTTTCAAGCTTATGTCTATTATTTACATAAATTAATCATAATAATTAGCATGTTACTTAGAAAAATCTAAGAAAATTTTGATAGGTTTACTATGACTAGAGAAATATATGAAAAATCTTTCATTAGCCAAGTTAGTCAAAATGCACCTAATCTTTACAAACCCTAAAACACAAAGATAATTAATTTTGGAAAATGCAAACAAAAAAATGACTTGATTTTTGATCTCCACTATTATTTAAGACTCAGAGAACTCTCCATAAAAAAATTAAAATATTTTGAACTCATTTGATCACTCAAATTGATTTTATAAGTTAAATGACATTTTTGACATTAAAATGATTTTTAATAATCAAAATATAACTTAAAAAATTATGAAAATAAGTTTTTGGAGTTTTATGTGATCAGAAGGATTTTATAAAAATAAAATGGTGATTAAAATAAAAATCTCATTTTTAGCCTTTTCTTAATACTAAAATAATTAAAAAAATGATAAAAATTACAAAAATAATAAAATTTATGGGATTATTTTAAATTATTTTTAAAGCACTTAGGAACAATTGAAATATTTTTCTTGATTTTCTAAGTGAAGATATTGAATTTTGAAGCTTAAAATAATTTTTAAAGGCAAAAAAATGGATTTTCACCAAAATAATTCCAATAAATCAAATAGAAATAAAAAAAATGTAAAATTTGCTTTTCAAGGTTCTCTAACCTTAGGGAGATTTTTCAAAAATATAAAACTTAATTTTTAACTCTTAAAATATTTTATAATTAATAAATACTTCAGAAATGAAAATAATTCTTAAAATTCAAATTTAACTCAATAAATCATGAAAATTGGTCCACATGGTTCTCTGACCTATTTCTGCCTTCAGTAAAAATTTCAAGGGATTAGGCTTTAGTTTGATCAAGTTATTAGATTTGCTTTGAAAAATCCTATTTTTGCATAAAAATAATTATGTAAATTAAATTAGATTTTGAAAAATCACATTTTCTCCTCTGATGTCTTTATTGACCCATGATTAAGTTAAAATTTAAATTTGAAAGTCATTTGAATTAAATTTGACAAATTATGAAGTGATAGAGCCTTAGGGGCAAAAGTGTAATTTTGGAAGTTTAGTCTTAATTAACTTTTAGGCTTAATTCAAAGAGGGAAAAGGGTAACCTCTGATTTCAAATAATTCATTTGGATGATTGAAACTAAAGGGGATTAATTGGTCGAAACCAATCTCACTTTTTTTAGTTAAATGATAAATTTGTAATTTCGTGAAATCATTAAAAATTGGAAGTTTAGTCAAATAAATGATCCTAAAGTTAGGGGCATAGTTTTGGGTGTTAATAACTCACTAATTTAATACCCCTATTTGATGTTCAAATGAATTTGAAAAATGAATCATCATCACTTAAAATTTTAATCTCTTTCAAAAAAAATAATAACTAAGACATAATAGTAGTGACATAGGCTAAATCAAATTAAATAAGGATTGAGGACATAACTAAAATTAAACACCTTTGGAACACTACAAGCCCAAATTAAAATTGGCTAAATGTCTTTGATAACAATAACTTGCCTTTTTAACGGTCTTCACCCATAAATTTACAAATTAAATCACAAATGATAATTATTATACTCTTAGGGATAATTGAAACATCATTATTCACTGAGCACTAAAGGTATTTATAAGATGTATTATTAAGCAACATAATAAGTTTAAATGAGCTCAAGACTTTTCACCAAGCAGTGAGAGGGAAACATGGACCTGCTTCTTCCTCTAAACCTGTTTGATACCTCGAAGGTCTATTAAACTTAATATGTTTTGCTTAACAAAAAACATCCTTAATCAAACTAATAGTGACCTACCAAGATATGACCTAGGGTCACCAAAACTTTTCTTTCCTGCTCCATATAAAATGCCCTGATATGTATTTTGAGTTTCAGGTGGTGGAACGAGAAGACTCGCCAGATACGCTTTTACAGTTTACAGCGCTGTCTTTCTTGTACTTTCATACAATACTTTTGATATAAACATAATCTTGTATGCTAAACAATGATGTCACATTGCTTGAAAACTAAAACTATCAAGATAGCCACAATTCCAAAACCAAAACTAAAAGTCAACCAAGATAAAATGCACCGCCACAACATTCAAAATATAAGAAAACTCAAAATTTAATCACAAACATCATACAAAATAACAATTGTAAGTAAATTAAGACGCCTCTATAAGATGATCGGAAATCCCTCGGAGGAGGTAACCTACGATAGCTAATGAGGCTTCCCATGGTCTAAATGAAAGTTTTGAATTCAATTAAGTTGAGTTTAGTAAATTCATTTGGACTAAGTGAATCCAATAGAAAATAGTGGTGCCGGAACAAGGGAGCTGTAGGATCCTAACCAGTGTCGCTCTAATCAACTTTAACATCCCCCATAAAATTTAAAGAACTACAACCATAGGGTCACTTGATTTGATATCATAACTTGACACCCTAGAAAACTCAAACTCATCACTACAAGGAGCTTGGAGCTAGCATGGTGGGCAGCACGACCATCTTCAACAGCTGAACATGTCTACACTAGCTAAACCATTCCTTCATTAGAATTAAATAACAAGTCATAGGATTTTGATGTTGTCTACCTAGTGCAACATAAATCCTCAACTCATCTTTAGGCCTTTGTACAACTCTGCTATATAATATAAGCCCTAACTCGCTTAGGATTCCAAGGTAGTCGTTCGTCGTGACCTAAACCCTCACATCTTTCAGGCCATATGTGTGATTGTTTCACACGAATGTAAGCCCTAATAAATGAAATTGGCAGGATGAAACACTTAAATAAATTCACCTCAAAACTGAACCGAAACAATAGGATAGACTGGGAAGTCACCGAGGTTCTCCTCCGGATCCATGACATCCCCTAAATCTTCCTCCTTTTGGATTCCAAAAACAAAATGCTCCAAACTTAAGCCAATCCCATTTCACACCTCTATGTTCAATCTCGTTGAAAAGTCCTATCCTTTTGAAGTCCTTGAAGGTAATATTTTCTGATTTTTATCGAAAGTTTTCTTAGGTGGCTTTAGCCCTTTAAGATGATATTAACTATAGGGGCTTGCCCTTATAGGAAACTTTTCCAAACACAACTTAATATAAACCCTATTTAATTCTTCATATAGAATTGGGGAAATTGTTGGCAAATAAAACGGCTTTGCAGACCAAACGGAGGTCATACGTTTCTTAGTTTATTTGATTGAGTCTCACCCTTAAGTTTTGTGTTTATCCTTTGGGATAGATACAGGGTTTGGTTAAACTATAAAAAATATGGGGTCATTTTGATTTCATATTTTTCTAAACATTAAATTGTCCTTCCAAAGCGGGTGACAAGATTTCAAAACCGGTGACCGACAACTTTTTACAGGCAACTCCTCCAACCAAAATAGTGGCGAGATCTGGCCCAGTTGGTTTTCTATATTCTCTATTGTGACCTCTTTATTTTCCAATTGTCTTGTCATTTGAATTACAACCTTTTCTAACATTAATTCCTTCTCCTCATCTTGTGGATTGGAGTTAAATTAAGGATGATTATTAATTGAGTTAATAATCTACTCTACTTGGTTTTCTATATTCCGTATTACGATCCCTTGATTTTTCAACTCACTCGTCATTTGAATCACAACCTCTTCTAACATTAAATTTTTCTCCTCATCGTGTCGGTTGGAGTTAAATTGAGGTTGGTTTATTCTAAATTGGTCCAACTTTCGGAATATTATCGCAACCTGAGATGCAAGAATTGCAATCGCATCTGTATCATGAAGACTGCCAAATTTTTACGATTTACTCTTGTAGAGGGCCATTGAAATTCATTTGTAGCTTTTTCTTCAATTAACACATATGCTTTATTAAATGATTTTGACATTAATGATCCTCCAACGACAGCATCAATTGTAAACCTAAGGGATTCTAGTAACCCATTGTAAAAAGTTTGAATGATTAAGGGATTCTACTAACCAGAGCTCCTACTTCCCTTCCCCTGAAGGCTAACACTCACTTTAGTTCTTAAACTCTAAGACCAAATTGAGGATTTTAGTCTATCACCGTAAAATCTCCAATTCTACGCTCAATAATATATGTATATGTCCTTATTTATTTGCACACAACCCCCATGAACTTCACCATCCATGAAATTTGAATTTGGTTCCACTTTGTTGAGAATTACATTGCCCTCTCGGGTCTTAATGCAATTACAAAAAATTTTAACACTACAACGGGCCCTTATTGTAATTAAGTGCAAGTAAAAACCATCACATTTATAATTAAAATATATTCTAGCATGCATTCCAATATCATAAAAATGAATCCTACTCATTGCAAAAGAAAAGCAGAAGAAAAATAATGATATAATCTTCTGATGCCATTATTTTCAAAAAAAAAAGAAAGAGAAAGAGAAACACATCACAAAGCATGAAGAAAACACAATGTAAAACTTCATTAAGTCAAAGAAAATCCACTAAATAACTATTTACAAAATCATAAGATAATGAAGAACATAATATTTAGCTTTTTCTCTTAGAAAAAAAGATGAAAATCTCTCCCACAAAGTCTCCCGCTGATCCATGCAATGCTAGAACATTCCCTTACATATTCTCTCAAAATCCCCTCACCAATCTCTCTGAAAAGGTAGAAATCTACATTTCTACTCCTATTCTAAGATCTTTAAACATTCTCCACATTTTTCCACTTACACAAACCACTTTTTTTGACATAAAAGCACTCTATTCTAGTGTAGGGATGAATGTCTCTGTAGATGCCTCAAGAAACCTTCCAAAAACCATCCAAGAACATTGAATCTTCTAGAAATTTGTCCAGCATCATGTCCAAACCTTCTCGGGAGCTATCAGTGCTATTTTGGGTGCTGTCAGTGCCATTTTTCCATCACTGTTTGCATTCTGGCGCACTGGCGCCGATTCTGGCACCTCCACCATTTTGCTTCGTTTGGCTCCGTTTTACCTCTGTTTCACCCCGATTCAGTTGCATTAAGTTCCTAGCAGAAAGAACTACAGAATAATTAAAAAACAACCTTCTTTTAAACTGTAATTTCATTCAAAAATGTGTGATAAGTGTAAAAGAGATTAAGCATAGAAAGACATATCAAAATGTGTCAGGACAGAATTTTCTTTCTTGCTTGTTTTTGCTCAAATTGCTCCATTTTTGCTTCTTTTTCTCCCAAAATCCATTTCTCATCCCTGAAACCAAAAATATGCAAAATAAATTCATTTAAAGTGTAATATAATTAAAAAATCATTAAAGTTGAGCATAAAATATTTATGAAAAAGTAATTTTTTTAGGCGTATTAGCGTGACAGTTTACTTAGGTGCCGACGGCGCCCTCGACCCTGCCGACGGAGAGACTGGTGAGATGGCGGTTACATGGGTTCAAATGGCGGTTGTTGGGCGGGAATGATCTTTTTAAACTCAAAAATTTGATTCCTAGTTCATATTTTGCCTCCAAAAATGAAGTGAAACTCCACCAATTTTATTCCTATGGCGTCCAATTCCTCTGATAATCCCAGAATGTGAGTTTTCAATCTGTGAAAGTTTATTAGTGCGGAAGCGCAGCGAATCTTTAACAAGTTACTGACAAAAAAAAGTTTGATCAAGGAAAGAGGATTCATAAATCACGGATTGAATAATCCAACGACGGATATAAAAGAAACGATAGTACGGCAAAGATGGGAAGTGTTGGGCTACACTACCGCCGCCGTGGTGGTTCCTATGGTAAAAAAATTCTATGCAAATTTACATGGAATCAACCAGGGAGTTGTTTATGTGTGAGGAAGATGGATCACTTTCACTCGTGCACAAATCAACAAATTATATATGATAGAAAATGTTCCTGTCTGCCACTATTCCAATTTCGTCCCAACGAGAAACCAGATGAATGAAATTTACCAATATTTTACGGACGAAACTAACGATTGGGAAACAAGAGAAAACATGGATGTTAGTTTTTCTGCGACACTCCTAAATCCCATTTTGAAATATTGGCACTTTTTCATTTCTGTGAAACTGTTATCGACAATGAAGATCGGTAAAGTTTCTAAAGAAAGTGCCATTTTGAATTACTGCATCCAAAGAGGACGGCCGATTGACATTGGATCAATAATTGTGAAGTCAGTTTTGGGCCTGATCATTCATGGATCAACTTATGGGCTTGGACACCCCTCCACAATTTTCTCACTTTGCAGTCAGTTCCACCTGTCCTATGAAATTTGGGAAAAGGTACTTCTACTGAAAGCCTTTGGACCCAATTGAACCAGCTTTTGAAGATGAAAATGACATGGCCATTATAGTAGATCAATCATCTCAGAATTCACTACCAGTTCAACCCTTAATTCCTGACAAGTCTCTGGTGATCCTGCGCCAAATCAAGAAATTGGAAAATGAGGTACAAAATGTCATGAATGCGATTTAATATCTCTGATTTCTTTGATCATCTAGACTGGAGGATGAAGGAACATTTTGAGCACTCTGAACATTTAGAATATAGCTTGATACGACTGATGAGGAGGATGAAGTTAATAGAAGAGGATTCTACTGAAGAGTTTCCATTTCGACCCTTCTACAACCTCTTCGTTCATGTACAATCAATGGGTGATCTCAGAGGAGAATCTAGTACCGAGTCTGAAGATTAGTAGATTTATATTACTACATATCTGTCTATCTATGTATTTTGATTTGAAATTTGTATTTACTTTGCTTTAGAATGATGCTTTTAGATCTTTGTATAGTTGAGACTAAGAAAAGGATGTTTTGTTTTCAGCATTTTGAGTGTTGTGGCTTAAATTGCGACGCTGAATTAATGTATTGAAGTTGAGAAAATACCAAACTTAGGTTTGTTATGGAACATATATTGTACCCCTTGGAATTTATATATAAATGTGATGTTTTGTGTTGTGAAAGTTTATATGAGCTAAGTACATCATTTAGTCACTTAAAATTATGTCTATAATGATTAAACGGATGTTGTTTAGGCTTGAAATTGATCGAAATTGTGAAAATCCAAAATTTGAGAAAAATCAATAGAGCCCGCCGACGGCGCCCTCGACACCGGCGACGGCGGATTTTTCCAGTGACTTAGGATTTTAATTCCAATGAAGGGCCTCGACGGCACCATCAACCTCCCCACTAACGGCGAGCNTATGGTAGGGGCTATTTCAGAGGGGGAATTGATGGGGGTTTGGCTTCTTTCACTGTTGTGAAGGTGTAGGACTAATTTATTTGGAGTTTGGTTCTATGTAGGTTGGTATTGGGATTTGTCCTGGTTTCGGGCAGGAATTCCAGCTCAAAATTGGATTGCCATGGTGAATTTGAGAAGTGGAGATGGATTGCAATGTACTAAGGGTCTCTCAGGGAAGCTCTCTGAGGAATTAGGTAGGCCTTAGTGAAAATTTTTTACCACACCACTATTTATGGCAGTGGGGTGGATTTTTATAGAAATTGGCCATGGGGATGCTTGGCTGGCCAATTGAGGGCTTAGCCCCACTGCTTAGGTGTCAAGCAGAGGAGCTCTCAGCTCAATTTGGGCTGAGGTGGCTTCTTGGCATGAATTTGAGTTTTAGCCATGTGGGGGCTCATGATTTTGGGCTTTAGCTTGGGTTAAGGTGGCTAACCAAGGGTAGGATTAAGTAAAAATGACCATAGGGGTATGGACATGTGGTATGGCAAGTACATTGATTTAACCTCCTTATTATCCCTTTAAAAAAATTTTCTTAAAATTTACCCATGAGATAAATATCAAGCTTAACCATGGGTTAATGGCTGGCTTTAAACTCAATCCTAGAGTCTAGGATGAGTCATGGTAAGGCTCATTTGACCATACCAAGCTCAATTGATTTGGATTTGACCATAAGTCCAAGAAGGTGTACATGACCAAATCTTGTGTTTGGACTAGGTTAGGCATGCCAATTGGCCCAATTAAATATGG